>LOJH01066330.1:0-10355 GCA_001685095.1 Ellobius talpinus | reverse complement strand
TATCTATCTATCTATCTATCTATCATCTATCTGTCTATCTATCTGTCTATCTATATATCTATCTAACTATCTACCCACCTTTGAGACAAGGTCTCACTCTGTATCCCATGGCATCCTGAAACTCATTTTGTAGCCAAGGTTGGCCTCAATCTTCTTGCTTCAGTCTCCCCAGTACTAAGATTACAGGAGTGAGCCACCATGCCTGGCTGATTTGCTTTATTTCTTAAAACTCTTGTTGTGAATGTGAGCTCTTTTTCAGACATATCCTTTTTTGTTTTGTTCTGTTTTTGCTTTTTGAAACAAGGTTTCTTTGAGTTCAGGCTGACCTTGAACTCAGACACCCACCTGCCTCTGCCTCCCGAGTGCTGGGATTAAAGGTGTGCCCCACCACTGCCCGGCTAAATGTACTCATTTTTAATTATGTGCAAGTGCATGTATCTCTGTGTGGATGTGTGTGTGTGAATACAAGTGTCAGTGGGGCATTGGATCCCCCTGGAGCTGGAGTTCTGGAGGTTATTAGCTGACAGTTTTGAGTGCTGGCAACTGAACTTGGGTTCTCTGCAAGAGCAGTTCACATTTTAACTACTAAGTCACCTCTCCAGGCCCAAGTGTACGCTCTTTGTCACTAGAGCCAACCCAGTTGCCTTAGTTAGGCTTTCTATTATGGTGAAAAAAACACCACGATCAAAGGCAACCCGGGGAGAAAAGGGTTTATTTAGTTCACCTTTCATTTCTAGATAGCAGTCAGTTCATCACTGAGGAAAGTCAGGACAGACTCAAACAGGGAAGGAACCTGGAAGAAGAAACCAATGCACAGGCCGTGGAGGAGTGCTGCTAACTGGCTTGTTTCTCATGGCTGGCTCAGTCTGCTTTCTTATATCATCCAGGATTGTCAGATCAGGGGTGGCACCACCCACAGTGACCTGGGCCTTCCCACACATCAATCATCAATCAAGAAAATGCCCCCCTAGACTTGTCTGCAGACTGATCTGGTGGGGACATTTTCTTCATTGGGTTTTCCTCTTCCCAAATGCGTCAAGTTGAGATAAAATTGGCCATCACACCAACATTCAGCAAAGCCAAATTGTTAAAATACAGCTGCAGAAACTAGGGGATACAGAGAAAACCTTTGGAGGCATGCATAGAAGGAGATGAGGGAGAGAGATGGGATGGGTGAACTAGGGAACAGGTGAAGAGGAAGCTTGGGGATTTTGTCAGATTTGTTTCTAAAGAGGAGAGAGATTTGGGGCAATATACACGGAGTGGCAAGAAAACATTTTAAAAGCTTAAGATAGAGGAGACCATCCTCGGCACACCCCATCACTTTCCATTTCCATTCCAGGAACTGCCACAGGATCCAGATTATCAGGTACCCCACGGCCATTTGCTTATCGGTAATGTCTTAATTTCTCAGAAGGAGGATTTGTTAGAAATTAGTAATGAGTAATTGGAAATAATTAACTGCCCCTCCCGTGGGAGAAAGAGATCTACAGGATGAGGTGCAGGGCTTTGCAGAGAGAACGCATAGAAGGTGATGCTCATTCTCCTGCATCCTTCTCTTTGACATCTTTCTCTGTGAATTAAATGCAAGAAAAGGGCAAACCCACTGATACCCAGAAGTAAGTAGGCATTTATTTATTGGTTGAGAATTTCATACATGTATATCATGAAATATGATCATACCCACTGTTAAGTAAAAATAATAAGAAAGAGGGCAGCTCCGCCGACACAAGAAATCCAATTAGGTCAAATCAAACCAAATCAGAATGCCCATTGTTTTATTAAGAATGATGTTCTTGGGTGGCCGAGCGCATGGCAGAGATACAGGACAGCAGAGAGCCCATGCAGACCCGAAAACCAAGTGTTTCTCCGCTGGGAACCCACTTAAATAACCTGTGGGAGTGGTCCTGACCCTCCTCCAGGGAGGGGTCAGGATCTGGCATGCTGGGATTTGGAGTCCAGAGCAATGCAACTCCCAGGCCAGGTTCCCTGGGATGGATGCCAGGGGCTGGGGGCTACACTCCCAACTTAATACCCACCTCTCATTTCCCTCTTCCAACTTGACCTGAATCCACTCCAACATGTCTCCCTTTGGCTTCGTGTTCTCTTATTTCCCTTTTTAAAAATATAACTCACTCAGTCCAATCAGTGATATTCATGTGTGCAGGGGTGTGAAGCCATACAATGGAGCATGGGCGGCCTGTCACTGGCCACGGGACCAAATAAGAATGATTCTCCCTCTCTCAGCAGCTATCAAATGCCAATAGCTCCTCAGTTAAGGGGCGGGGCTTATGAGCTCCCCCACCCCGGTCTATGCTGGAATGTTGGTTGGCTCAATCTCCTTAGGGTAACCACTGCTGCTCTGAACTCACAAGTGAAATCCCATGTCAGTCCCACAGCATCCCTTCCCGTCTTCCAGCTCCTACACTCTTCCTGCTGGCTTTTCCTTGACATCCCCTAAGCTTTGTAGGGGTTGACAATTATGTCCCTCTTAGGACTAAGTAAGAGAAAGGGGCCCGGAGGATCATGAGCTTAAGGCCCATGCTCTTTTATGACTGACTGTCTAGGAAGCTACCTCCGGTTTCAAGGGAAGGAAGTGTGCCCAAGTCTCACGCTCCATGGATTGGCAGGATGAACAAATGCACGCAGTCCTTTCTGTGAACTTGCCGTGCTGAAGCCCGTGGCTTCAAACGCTTTTCCAATCCGAGCCTAGAAAAGTGGCCTATGAGCCACTTTCTACACTTTCTCCTGCGAATCTGCAGGAGCAAAACAGAGGCAAGTCTACTTGGCCCAAGGGACTAGGAGCTAAGTGTGGACCAATGAGAAAGAAGGGCATCATCAGCTCTAATGAGTGTGGACCAGAGAGGGAACTGAGATTGACAGACCTAGGAGCACTTGCTCACCGATAATCTATTAGCACAGAAGAAAAGCAAGTTGGAAAGAATGAGTTCTCTCCTAATTCCCAACTTCATTAACTCTCTAACTCTGCTGGGGTGGGAGGAGACTATGTCTTAATTTTCCCAAGGATGTGTGCGTTCTGAACAGGTTGCATTCACTACCAGTGATTCAGGAAAAGTCAATATTTGCACTGCCCTCTCTTATTTAAGGTTGCAAATCATTGTTCATCAGAGTAAGATGCACGCAGCTTCCTGTCTCTGGAATATGCTTCTTTCCCCCCTTTGCAACACTGCCTTCATCCTTTTGGTGCGCGACAAAAAGAGTCTCTCCCGTATGGTGATAGAGAGCCCTGCAAGACTTGCTGGCTATGTGTCCTAATATCCCTCTTAAAGCTGTGCAGCCTTGATAGTCATTCAACTTCCTTAAACTTTGGCTTCCTGTATAATGTGACAGCGTGAGGGCCCGGCGTGGCTGTGAGGAGGTAATGAGACAGTCTATGCAATGAACTTGCAGGGTGCTGGAATTTAGGGCACATCCTGCCCTTGTGCTATGTGTCTGCTGCAACTCTCAGAGACTTGAGTAGACTGTGGGAGTTGGTACCAAACAAATCAGAATTTTGGAGCGTGAAAGCAACTTTTGAAAGCATTTCTACCAAAAGAGCAAATTTCTGCCTGGTTTTTCACCACTCACTCCCATCGGCACCACGGCTGCCGTAAGACAATCTTTGTCTGCTTCTATTTTTGTGCATGGATGAATTTTGCAAGTTTACTTGAGGGGTAGACACACTTCCCTGGGCTTTCAGATTTCCCTTGTAATAGGGCTGATGATCAAGAGGTTCAGGAATGAACCCCAAGCCCATGTGCAACCACCTGTGAGATTAAACTGATGCCTGACCTTGCTTGACGTCATAGCCGTCAAGTCAAATTTGCTGAACCTCTTTCTTCAGGTGCTAAATACACTCTGATGATTGTTCTCTGTTTAGGTAAAGGAGGAAAATAAAGAGCCTCTATCACGAAAACGCCAGGCTATTAACCTTGACCAGCTACCCAGGTGCGCTTGGGCAAGTGGCAGCCAGTGAAGTCCAGGGCCAAGTAGGTCATCCAACCTGTTATGCTTAAAAAGTTGGTAGACCTAATTATAAAGGTGCATTTCTGTCCTTTGGCAGGGATGAGGGGGAAAACGTTCATGTAGAAGCGAGGAAAACCACCTCTGCCCCAAGTACCATGTCTAATGAAAGGCACTGCCTCAGTGTAGGCCGCAACCAAATGTCACTGACCTAGATTCTCTGCCAAATCAAAACCATTGAGAGATCTGACCCAGTTTCCTATGTATCCCTCACTTTCTCATTGTGGCTCTGGATCACCTTGGTGATCGCAGATGCTAGGAAACCAGGGTTCTCTTGGCTTTGAGACTTGCTCTAAATCTTCTTAATGCTCCGTCAAGAGCCACTGAGAGGAAGTTCAGAGCTGAGCCCAGGACTCCAGATGGCATTCTTATTTTGAGGAAGTATGGCTGAAGCAAGTGTCATTTTACCAGTGGTGGCTGTGTCTGGTGGCTGTGGCTGAGAGTATCATAGGGGTGGGGCTAGGCTAGTTGCCAGTGTAGATTCATTCATAAAGCTCGGGTATAGTGTGGTGTTAATGGACAGCGGACAGAGATTCACAGATACCCTGAGCAGGACATAAGTTTAGAGACCCTTTGGGCAATGGTGGGACAGCCCTTTAAAAATATTTTTTTCATCAAAATATAATTATATCTCTTTTTGCCTTCCCTTTTCTCCTTCCAGTCCCTCCCATGCCCCCTTACTCCCTCTCAAATTTATGGTCTCTTTTGCTTTGATTATTATTATACATATATAAATGCAGCCGGCTGAGTCTGTTCCGTGCTGCTTGTGTATGTATGATTTCAGGCTGACCACTTTGTATTGGATAAACAGTTAGGGGGTTCATTCCTTATTTTTTTCAAATAAATGTAGCTATTAGATTTTTTTTAAAAGATCTATTTTATTTTATGTGTATGAATGTTTTGCCTCCATGTATGCTTATGCACAATACACATGCAGTGCCCACAGAGGCCAGAAGAGGGCAGCAGATCCCCAGGAACTGGAGTCATAGAAAGTTGTGAGTCACCAAGTAGATGCTGGGAACCAAGCATGGGTCCTCTGGAAGAATAATGAGTGATCTTAATAGCTGAGCCACCTTGCCTCACTTTTTATTTATTTATTTTTTGTTTATGTGTACAAGTGTATATTAGTGTACATAGCATGAATGCCTGGTGCCCTTAGAGGCCAGAAGAGGGAGTCAGATCCTCTGAGGTTCGAGTTATAGATGATTGTGAACCATCATGTTGGTGCTGGGAATTAAACCAGGTCCTCTGGAAGCAGTGCTCTTAACCACTAAGCCACTTTTCCAGCTTCATTAGTTAGAGGGCAACAAGGCCATGTGTCACTCACTGTTCAAAGCCTTTCTTCTTTGGTTTGGGTAACTCATCCTGGGTACAAAACCCAGAGCCAAACATATGGCTTAACAATGGGACACATTCCATGAAATGCACCACTGTGTGATTTCTTCCTTGTGTGAAGTTCTTAGTGTGCTTACACAAAGACAACTCCAGTCTCTCTCTCTCTCTCTCTCTCTCTCTCTCTCNCACACACACACACACACACACACACACACACTTTATTCAGACCACTGATGGATATGCAGTTCATTATTGAACAAAAGATGGTGGACTTTGTCTACCCTCCTCAGCAAAGCAGCAGGGGCTGCTCCCATTATCAAATAGTGCCTATATGTCATTACAAGAGGCATTGCTCTGAGAGTTTCCCACACTGTGCTGTTGCTAGTGGGTCCTCAGGGCCCCTTTCTGAGGCTGAGGACACCCCTGGCTGCAGTGGGAGCCATGATGAGAGGAGAAACAGCTGCAGAGGAAGTTAGCATGCTTGGGCCCATTGCAGTGAGCACAGCCTCCAAAGGAGGGTCATGCTGGTGGTGTGGGACAGGGCTGAAGATGGAACCCTGGGTACAGGAAAGTCACCAGTAGGTAGTGGCAACCAACTCCATCTATGCCTGCTCTCTCCTTCTATGACAACACACCTGTTTTCACAGCCTCTGCTCCATTTAAGGCACAGTTACAGGGCCTGGAGGTGCTACAGTAATAAGGTTAGGACACCTCTCCCTTTGTCACACACGTTCTAGTGGAGGGACAGACAGCAATGAGTGAATGGCAAATGCTAAGTGGGACCCATTGAGGTAGGTGAGTGTGTAAAGACACCTGACACCAAGCCTGATGACCTGGGTGTGATCCTGCAAACTCCATGGTCAAAGCAAGGTCCAGCTCTCACAAGTTGACCTCTGACTTCCACACATTGGCTGTGGCATGCATGTGCATGTGTACCTGCTTGTGTGTGTGTGTGTGTGTGTGTGTGTAATAAAATGTCTTAAAAGAGCAAACACCAGCAAAATGAGAATGCTAAGTGTCCTTCCTTGGGAAGAAGAGAATGCTGGGCCAATGAGGGGTACTTTTTACATTATGCCTTTTGGGGCTCAGCATATGAGATCTGTCCTTTTCCTGAAAATCTGGGTTAGGGAGTGCATATCCCTTCAGCAGGTCACAGGAAGGCAGTAAACATGCGCCAACCAGAGGACAGGTACTTCTGAGCTGGTGAGGCAGCTTCCGTGCCCCCAACAAGTCAGTCTGACTTTGGTTTTCTGAAGAGGCCATTTGCCTATGTGAATAAACCTGGAGCCCACGACAGCTGTGGGGAAGGGTAACACTGGGCCTTCCTGTCTTCTTCTCAAAGGTGCCTGTCTCCTGTAGGTGTCAGTCATAAGGATGGGGCTTCTCCAGTGTCAGAGGTGAGACTTTGTGCACCCTCGTGGCCAGTGAAATAACAGTGACCCTGGCCTTGGACTTCATCACTGGTGACCTGCTAGTCACAGCTGGGTGACTGGGGGAGAGGAAAGAGCTGAGAGGAGAAACGAGTACAGATGGTGTTAGCACACAGGAAAGGGCCCAGGGAGGGGCTGCACACGGGGACAGCAGGGCTTTATGAGGGTGATTAAAATGTTCTGGAATGAGATAAAGGCTACAGTTGGACAACTTTGTGAATATATGAAAGCCGCTGGCCAGCGCCCTTTCCGGAGGAGTTTTGTAGGGTGTGGATTATAGCTCAGCCCCCAGCACAAGCATGGATGCTCAGAGGAAGGAAGAAGCTGCTCTCTAGACTTCCACTCTTCTCTCCTTCCCATTACAGGGCACCAACCTTCACGGTGTGATTATGTTATTATGTTACCTTATCAAAGGAAAGCATCATACTAGCAAAACCATTTGACCAATTCCTGGGACTTGCAGATCTACTTTTACCATAAACTCAGTCACCTAATCCCTGTACGGGGGGCAGGCGGGGATAAGAGCAATACACTAACAGGAAGTCGGGCCCAAAGCCCAAAGGAGAATTATCCGAATAACAGGTTTCTGAGTCATTGGTGCAGTGAGTAAGGAGTCAGATGGGGTTACAGTGCCGCAGCAGGCTACAGCCACACCGTGTTCCCTAACTGATGAGATCCAGAAGGGGCTGCCATTAAAGCAGCAGCTCCTTAGTCCATAGGCTCCTAGGTGGCACCAGCTGGTTAGCAGAGGAAAGAGTTCTCAGCTTCTTCCTCCAGCAGTAGGAACTGAGGGAGGGTGTGGTTCAGGATCGCCTCTGGAATGACTGGGAATTTGGCCCAGGAGCTTCCAGGTGACACCACTTACATCTGTAAAACTAAGGGAAGCCACATTCCCTCTCTGACAGTGAGACTGCTAACGGTTCATTCCCATGAGGTGTCGCATGGTTACCCTGTCTGACACACAGTGAGATGTCAAAACTCTGTGAACTCTTCTTGGCTGACAGTTGATTAGGAAGGTATTGTCGTCTGATAGAAGAAAGAGAGACACCATGGCCAGAAAGAGTGTTCCCTGGCTTCTTAGGGATTAAAGCTAAGTGTATTCCTGTTTGGGGATCTGGCCCAGCAGAAAGGTCTTAATGACACAAGCAAAAGAGAGACATCAGCCATAAAGAACAGGGGGCTCCCAGAGGCATTCTCCAGAGAGCCCAGGCTGCAAATGTCTCCTGCCTTGTCTTCTGGAATAGCGAGTCAGTTCATAACACACTACCCCTGCTCACAAGCTGAACTCTGGAGACAGCCCTGGCTCCTTGCTGTGATGACTAAGGCTCATTAGAGACTGGCTCTGGCTCCTCCATGTCCTTCCTTAGTCAGTTCTTCTCCTCTCCTATATGTGCCAGGCACGCAACCCTCTTGCTAGGCATCATGCATGGTTTGTTTTGGAAAGTTTGGTTGCTGGAGGCTTGGTCCCAGTGAGGAAGGGACCTTTAAGAGATGAGACCTACTGGAAAGAGATTACTTCATGCTTGCTCTCCTCTCACAGATGTGTGTAGTGATATTTTATTTGTATTTTAATAAATAAAGTGTGCCTTAAGATCAGAGTGCAAAACTAAGCCACTAGAAGCCAGGGAGTAAAGGCACACACCTTTAATCCCAAGACTTGGGAGACGGGGCAGATGGATCTCTGTGAGTTGAAGGCTATCCTGGGCTACAAAGGATCGATCCAGAAAGAGATCCAGGTGGTGTTGGCTCACACCTTTAATCCCAGTGTTTGGGATTCACACACCTTTAATCCCAGCACTAGGGAGGTGGAGACAGGAGCGATCTGGCTGGGTGGAGAGAGGCATATAAAGGGGAAGAGACAGGAACTCACCGGTGTGTGGAGTCTGAGGATTCGTGGAGAAAGGATTTCACCCTTTCAGTTTGAAGATTTGGTAGAGGTCAAAGGTCTCTCCAGTGGTTGGCTGCTTTACTTTTCTAATCTTCAGCTTGAACCACAATATCTATCTCTGGGTTTTTTTTATCCATGCTACAGATGGGCTGGTCTCTTGGGAGTGAGTGTGATAGGGGCCTAAGATCTGGTTGGTGTGGATTAGCTCATACCAGAAGGCAACTTGCCATAAAAAGAGTGAGCCTAGTTTTTCTCTTCTCTCTTTTGTGTGTGTGTGTGTGTGTGTGTATGTATGTGTTCATTGGTGTGTGGGCACACTGTGTTCATGTGTATGTAAAGGTCAGAGACCATGACCAGGGCTCAGCACTGCACACCTGGGCAGGCAGTTGGATCAAGCTTGCTAGACATGCACAGGCAGGAAAGCATGGCAGATTCCTGCTGCCATACTCAGAGCTATTTCCAGTCCACAAAGTGCACTGTATGGCAGATTTAGCTTTTACTCAGATAAAAAGGGTTTATATGCTTCATGGTGCTACCCAGAGTTGAGGTGGTGAGGATGGCTCCCATTTGGTAGTCCTACAGCCTGCGGTGAACTACCTCACCATATTTAAAGCCTAAGAGAGGCAGAGCCAGCAACCAGGGCCGCTGAGAACAAGCGTTTAGCATTTTAAGAAGCCATCCTGGTCAAAAAAGGATTACAAATACACAATAAGGAAAGATTCAGACATAAAAGACCTCTAAATGAGACATAGTGTGTTTAAAATATGTACATAGGCTTGGGAGAGAAAAGAAAGAGAATATAGACAGTTATAAAAAGAAGTAAACAATTTTTTTAAAAAATGGTAAAGTCTTTAAAGAGACAGAGTAAGACAGTGATAGATTAAAGGAGTAAGATAATAAAATAAATATTAAACTTGTAGAAAAAGTAGTAGAGTAAGAAAAATAAGTCACATAAAGATGGAAAATACACAGAAAATCTGGATTATGTATATTATTGTGATTTCTTTGAATTTTTTGACTGTGAAGGAACTAAGTACAGAGAGACATTTCATTGTATGGGCTGCTAAGCTAAACCAGCATATATATCTTAAAGGTGTCTTGATTTCAAAAAATGGGCTAAAAATATGTTGCTTTGGAAAAGTGGTTCTTCTTTTGTTTCCACAGAAGATAAGAACCTATGGATTCCTTACAGACTAATGTGGTTTGATGGATCAAGATCCCCCAAAAAGCCACCGTGAACACCTCCAAAAATTAAGTAGGAATCAGTTTGGAGAGAACTATGCCCAAATTCCCTAAATGATTGTTTATAAATGTTTGNTACATTTAAAGGGGGATATGCTGTAGAGATTTGCATTGGTATGGATCTTGGTTTGTTGATAAAAATTTTAGGTCAATTTTGTTATATATATATATATATTTCTTCTCTTGATATTGTGTTTATATAGTTGATTTTAAAATGTAATGTATAATTAAGAAATATAGGTTAATAGAGAGACATCTATATTAATCAAGTTTATAGACATGTTAGTTAGGTTTTCTAGATGTACAGAGATATATTTCAGACAGATAGGTATTCTTCAACCACTTCAAAGAGCTACAGAATATGAAATTTAAAATCTTTTAATAATTTAGGACTTTTCATGACAATGAGACTCATCTGCTCCTGGCAGCACCAATCT
>LOJH01066329.1:0-10355 GCA_001685095.1 Ellobius talpinus | reverse complement strand
GGAGGAGGGGAGGAGGTGGAAAATTTTTTTAATAATAAAAAAATAATAAAAAAATTAAAAAATAAAAATAAATATATAGATATATATAGATAGATAGAGAGAGAGCCAACATGTAAAAGAGGATTTATTTCCCTTTATCCTCACTGACCAAAACTGGGAATTTGTTCCTTTGTTTTTTGGGGTTTTTTGCAGGGGTGGGGCTAGTTTAGTGGGTACTTCATTTTTTATTATACATTAGTTATTGTCGTGAGTTAAAAGACTTTTAAGTATATAACTTTGGTGAACTCTATTTCTCTCCATTTCTGTTGCAACATTCATTGTTTTTCTGTGTTCAGGATACCATTCTTTTACACTTATATCGCACATTTTTGCTGGTTTGGTCATGTGCTTTTCATTTTGTTTCTGGTGTTCTTGCTTTTTTTAATTCAACCCAAATGCTGAGCTCACATAGGGTTTGCAATGTACTATGGGGGCTGCAAAGGAAGCAGAATGTATCACTTCATTCCTAATAGTCTTGGGATATAAGTTGGGACACGCCAGCCAGCCAGTCACACATGAACCATAGTCTTAGGGTGTAAATTAGGACACGCCAGCTAGCCACACATGAGCTACCAGGTGAGACTGTCTCTAGATCAGAGAGTTGCATGTTCTGAAAGTCAGGTTGCAGCTGGGCGTGACGACACATGTCTGCAATCATAGCACTAGTGAAGCTAAGGCAGGAGGATTACCACAAATCTGAGGACCATCCTGTGTTACATAGTAAGAATCTGCTTCAAAAGAAAAGGTCAGGTCCCATGAACAAACAAATTTAGAGATTCTCGGGAAAAACAAAGGTTAAAATCTATCTTTACAATAGAACATCACAGAATGGCTACAATGATAAAGCAGACAGTAAACATTGATTGCTTTTATGATTATGGCCACAAAATAAAACAACTTAAAAGAGGAAGACTCTGTCTTTGCCTCTGGATTCAGCTAGTTCAGCCCATGGCTGTGTGGGTCCATGTGCTACTGAAAAATACAGCAGCAAAAATATATGTGGAAGAGTGGGCTGTTCATCCGTGGTGGACAAGAAGCAGGGAAGGGACAAGAAGTGAGGAAAAGGAGAGATGTCTAACCTTCAAAGCACGCCTTGACCAGACTACTTCACCTCTAGCCCACTGCCCCAGTTCTTCTTCTATTTACACCTAAAGTTTGTATCAATTCCCTGAAGACAAACTTGGAATTACCAAACCCACTCTATCTATTCCTTTTCCCAATGTGGCCACGCTGAATGAACCTTTTCTCTCTGTCTCTCAGCATCACTTGTCTCCTTAATTGGCATGTTGAGATGGGTGGTGATCCTAGCCTGTTTGGGTTACCAAAGCCCAGGTGTTTACCCTAAAAATTCTAGTTTATGGTAAGACATCCGGAATAAAAATAGACAATGGGATTCCATGGAAGGACACTGTTATAAGGTTAACTTTTAAAGGCCACATGGAGGCCCTTCATCAGCCCTCAGTCTTATAACACTGTGAGTCTTCAGTGCCTAGCAGTTCTGATGGCTAATCTCTAGGACTTTGCACTCCCTTGGGGGACAGAAGCCTGAACCTAGAGCCACCTCTGTCCAGCCCCAGGGCCAAGGCTGCTCACCCTTTAGGCCCCTGACTGTGAATGGACAAGAGGCCCTTTGTTACCATTACAGTAAGACCTTGTCTTCCCCTAAAACCAGCACCTTCTGTGTGCACAGTCTCCCCCCTTCTTTCTCCCCAAGACACTTTGATCCTCCTCCTGTTTCAAATCTTGCTGAGTTTTCAACACCCTCCCAGACAATCAGCTTCTTTTCTTTTCAATAACCAAGCTGTTCATATGTCACCTCTCTGTTCCCTCCAACAACTCTGTCCAGGATGAGTTCAGGGAGGCAGTACCAAAGAGGACAACAGAAAAACCATGTTGATTGGGGAGTGGCTACAGAATAGCTTTCATAGGACTCGAAAAAACATTGACTGAATGAGAGACTGGATGAGTAGCAGAGCATAGGAAATAGCAGCAAACGTTAAGGGGAAATATAAAGTGGCCTAAGACATCATAAAAGCTGGTTTTCTTTCCCATGGGCAGTTAGACAAGTCTGTCTCCAGTGTTCTCTTTAGCTTTGCAGAGCCCTTACTGTCCTATAGCCAATGGTCAAGGCTGTTACACTTACCATTTCCTCTCCACTTTCTCAGATTCATCCCTAGTCTGTCTGTGCTATTTTAAGGTCTCAGATTTGGGGTTCCAGAAAGACACGAAGACAGATTGTTTTGGGAGTAAGAAAGATTTATTGGAAGAGCTAGTAGTGGCATACACAGACAATCATATGAAGAGAGTTCCAACCCACAAGGCACTCAGTCTCCTTTTATAAGTTTCACAGGGAGAGTGGAGGTCCCTCACCTTGTAGTTGATGAGTGGCCCACGGCGTTTGTTTGTCCCCAGGCTGTCTGAGGGAAAGGTTCAGCCCTTTGGTGAATGTATGTCACTTATATGGGCAATGTCGCCTGTAGTATCTTCTAGTTTAGGGTGCTTGGGCAAGTGATGATTATAGGCTCACAAGTAAACATGGTGTGGCGTCTGCCATTTCTTTTACAGCATCTGTGAGAGTATCAAGAGAGAAAGATAAAGGATTTTCATCATGGTACTATGTAAGAAACATAGACTAACATGTTTGTATCTTTCCACAGCATTCGAATTTATTGAGTAACAATAGATTCACAAGATGTAGTGGTTTCAAGGGCAACAATCTGCCAGATTACCCCACCTGCCTTGGTAACTGAGCCAAGGGGAATGCAGGTTCTTTTATTCTGATCTAATTACTAATATTAACTCTTATATCACACAGCACTGTGTGTGTGTCTTACAAAATGAATACAAGTTAAAGAGGTTACAGCAGAATTATAAAGATTTCCAAAGTGAGATGTGAGGGATCCAAGCCAGTCATAGGGAAGAAGCTGCTGCTGTGGCTTTAAGAGTCAGGACTGAGAGCAAAGATGCAGAGTTGAGTCTAGATATAAGGTAAAAAGGAAGAACTTGGTACCACCAAGAATGGCAAATTCAAGCCCAGATGGTGAGCAGGTGGATGAATAGGGGGCAGTCAAGCAGGCTGTGTCAATCGCAGGGGAGCAAACCTAGCTGAAGCCTCATGGACAGCCAGGAGTTCTTTGTGTGTCATCGGTCTTTGATGCAGCCATTAGGTATCAGCAAATAGGTTGGTATGATGTCACTTGCCACTACAGTGCTAAATGTCCACACTTTGTGGGGGTCCAAACAAGAGAACTACACTCTTTCCTTTATCTGGCATATGTGGTAAGTTCTTGAGCCTTATTTTCCCAAAATGACTTTAATATGCTCATTGTCGCTATAGTCTCAATGCACCTGATAAATTTATAGGGCAGCAGACTCTCTGCTCCCAGGACTAAGCCATTTATTTATAAGTCTGGGCTACATGGATGGTACCAGACAGATGTGTTTATGGGTCCCCTCAGACACACAATCATCCTCCACCCTCAAAGTGGAACCAAGAGTTGCTTGTAAAAGCAGAAAACGGCCACATTTTTACACAACATGGAACAATTCAGAGAAGGGTACATCTTGATCTCAGGATGGCTGCTGCAGGTGAGCATGCCCTGAGCGGATCCTGGCTCAAGCCTAACAATTATCTCACAGCTAGCTAGTCTGGAGGGAGTTATCTTTGCCAGATCTACGCTTTTCATCTAGGCTGCACATCCTACACGCCATCACCAGAGCTCCCCGGTGGTAGAGTCTTACTCCGACCATGTCCCTCTTCAAAGGGTTGCAGGCTTTGAGTGTACTAACAAACACTTTGTCACTCATGCAAGCTTTTCTCTGGTCTTCCTGTTCTATCACACCTTCCCTGAGGTCAGCAGCGTAGAGAGGGAAAGGCACTGGGGAGACGCTGTGGGCTAAGTGTCTGATTATGTTGGCCACTCTTAGGTAACATTGGGCAAACCACTTCCTGGACCTAATCTTCTCAACAATGAAATGAAGACGTTGAGACTACCTCTTGCAGCCTCCTCCAATGCCAACAGTGTATAATCACAGAAGACCTACCTATGTCACTGTCCCACAAACCATCCCCTACTTGCCTGGCTTTGACTCATGAACACATCTTTGTCTTAACTAGAATGGCCTTCCATTCTTCCTATCCAAATCACACACGTCTCTCATGGCCCATCTTCTGTGTAGATTCTTTGGCCCATCAAGGAAAAGAAGCTACTCCTTCTGCTTCAACTCTCATCACACCCATGGTACATGCTACATATTCCTCAGACACTGTTATTGCTGTGTGTATGTGTTTTATTGATCCAATTACAGTCAGCTTCATGCTATAAAGGGGGAGATCTTCCATCTCCCATACTCCTGCATATACCAGCAACCCACAGATAGGTTGTGAGCGGTGTCTGTGGAGAGAACTGAGTCAGGAAAGCTTTGTCATTTGAAAGTAAGTGTCAGGACATTAGCTCGCCTCTGAAGTTTCTTCCTGATAAAGAATGTTTCTGCCTTCTTGATCGCCTTGGTTTGTTTAGAATGTTCTAATGATTTCTGTATGTGTTTGGGGCTGAGTAATAGAAGTTGAAACTTTCAAATAAGGTACACCCATCTCTCATCCAGCCTGGGCTACCTCTGGAACAAACCGGAAGCTCCACTGCAGATTTCCACATTCCCTCAGCTGGCCTCAGTAGAAGGCTCTGTTTACCCTGGCAAGATGAGCTTTTGGCACAGGAGAACTCTCATTGTGTTCTTTCCCCTAATGTGATCTCCTGCTCCCACCACTGTGTTGCCAGCATCCAAATGGCGTGGGTTTAATAGAGTCCCAGAACGTTCCCCTCAGTAGATGGGCTAGTAACCAAGTAGAAATCACAGGGCCAAGACAGAAGCCACCATTCAGTTGCTTTTGGTGTTTCAAGAACCATAATTATCTCTGTTATTATTGGTTTCAGTGTGATGTAAGGAAAGATTGGTAAGCTTTGTAGATCCCAACACTTATATATTTATCCAGAAAATGGAAAAACAATGGACCATCACAATAACACATTTCACCTGCAGGTAGGACTATCACAATATGTCCAAAGACCAAATAAAAGTATCCTTACTCTCTGACTTGGATCCATGTACACACACACACACACACACACACACACACACACACCTCACCACATCTCATTGGTGGTTTCTTTATTATATCATCTTAAGCAAGACTTATAACTATGTCAAAAACTTATAGGCATCAGTCAAATGTGCTGTGGGGGAAAGCCAATAGAATCAAATAAGAATTTCTATGGTAAATGACTGCTTTTGGGCTCAGTCATTTGCCCCCGCCCTCTCCAAGCAATAATAAGAACTATCATTTGCTGTGTGCTTTTGAGCCTCTGGGCACTGGGCTAAAAAAACCCCTCAACCCAAACATTTCTCAGTTGCCCTCATGAGAGGTAGGTACTGTTATCATCTAATTACTGGGATGGGAACTGAGGGTCAGAAAAAGCTAAGTCCCCAGAGTCACAGAATAAGTAATAAAGCCAGACATAAAGCCCAGATAGCTGTGGCTCCAGAACCCATGGTCAAATTCACTTTGAAGTACAGCCATATTCATATCTTTTTGGCCTTACAACATGCCCCAGGCCGTTTCATTTGCTTGGCTAAATACAGATGGCAAGGCTCCTCCGAAGATTGTTGGAAGTATTTTCTTAGCAGAATTTTCTAATCCTCAGAACTTAGCAAGAAACTTAGCCAAGGTTTCCCAAGGTTTAGCAGTGTGAACTCCAGTTCTTTTCTGGAGCTGAGAGGAAAGAGTTCTTCCCAACACTAATACCTACCTAGTTCCTCTTGCCTGCCTGGGTTCCAAAATGAAGAGAGAGAACACTGAGTATCTGTGAGAGGATGAGCTGGTCCCATGCCAGCAGGTTGAAATGCTTTTTGTCTGCTCAGCATCCTATGAAGTGATAAAAGAAGGTGTGGCTGGAAGGAGGGGCTGAATTATCTCACCAAACACTCTTTTATTCACAAGACACATGTAGCCATTAATGCTGGGCACCTTTCTCTCTCAGAATACAATGGTGTTCCACCTTTTCTCTGAGTCCCTTTCAACCATCTCCTTTTGGCTATCTGACCCATCCACATAACTGAGGTTCAAGCTGTTGTCCTTGGCTTTGTGACTGACACCTATGCCAACCCAAAGGATGGATCAGGTCCAGCAGCTTGTGGCTACCTACAGTGCTCCAAACTCACCCTTTGATGAACAAACCAGAAAAGAATCAGGGCTTTATCATCTGGTACAGTAGCATCTCCTGGATCAAAATGGAAGCTCTGCCTCACAGGCACCTATAGGTGCCTGTGAATCCCATGACCACGTGAGTAAGGTGGTCCCAAACTGAGGCATAAAGCATAAATAAGTCTTTGTTTAGACATCCCATAAAATGGGTGCTGAGGTCTTTGAGCAGAACTGTCAACAACTCCTACCCAAATATAGTGTCTAAACAATTTCAGAAACTAGATTAGAAGATGATTTGTGGGGCAGGGCCTAAGCATTCCTGGGTACGCCTGGCCAAGCTACCAGCTGCATACTATCATCTTATGGAGCATCCAGGACCACGCTGAGTTCAAAAAATGTAGTTTTTAATGCCTACGTTGAAAAGTTATCCAGAAAAGTAGGTCTCTATGAGAACATTTTGGGGAAACTTTTTCAATCTACATCACTTATAACTTTCCTCTTCAGTGTGTGTACAAGAATGAACTATAATTTATATATTTCTAGATTTATTTTATTTTATGTGTATAAGTGTTTTCCTGCATGTATGTCTGGGCACACCATGCATGCCCAGTCCCCATGGAGTCCAGAAAAGGGTGTCGGGTCCCCTGGAACTGCAAATACAGATGGAACACCAGATGGGTGCCGGGAAACAAACCTGGGTCCTCTGCAAAAACAACAACTACTCTTAACTCTGAGCCATCTCTCTAGCCTTGATTTAAAATTTTTTAATTCTAAAATAAGTCTGAAAGCCTTTTTTATAGAAAATAAAATAAGCATTCTGATAGGAGAAAAATACCTTAGTTCACAGTAGCTTTCATTTGAATGTTTATGCACCTCCTGAAAGCTCACATATTGAAGCCTAATTCCCAGTGATGTAGTACTAAAATGGGGGAACTTCCACACTCATGCAAGGTATAAATTGCACTCAGTAGATTTTAAAGGGGGTGGGGGTATGAAGTCGGAAGTAGATAAGAAAGAGCTCCAAGAGGGGTTAGAGAAAGAAACAATGGGTTGTGGATATGTCAAATCAATAATCGATGCATTTAAAAGCCCTAGAAGACTCATTAAAAAAAAGGTGGGGCCTTTGAGAGGGCAGAATCTTCATGAATGAAGGTAATGTCCTTCCAAAAAGAGGACCCAGAGAGCTGTTTACTGTTCCAATGTATGGAGATGCAGAGAGGAGGATTAGTCTATGAAGCAAAGACTGAGTCCCCAACAGATGCTGAATGTGTGAGTATCCAATACTAACTAGATTTCCCAACTTCTAGAATTATAAGAATAGATTTATGTTGTCTGTAATTACTAAACCTATAAGGTAATTTAAAATAACCCAAATGGATCAAGGCAATATTTTGGTCCCATCCCAAGATAGAAATCAAAATGTGGACCCCAGTCCCAAAACGTTTTTGGTCTTGGCTCCAATCCCTGTGAGTGACAGAGAGTCCTTGCATCAGACATGCTTCAGATCTTACCATCAGCTTAGAGCTCAGCCAGTAGCTTCCCCACAGCTTTGCTTCCTTCAAACCCCACCTGCTTCCCAGCAAAGGGTACCATAAATGTGTGGATGCCTCTGTGTACAGAGTCTCCTTCTTCCTTCTTAGATGAAAATGGGAAATGGGGTTAGGGAGCTACCATCCTGTCCTGCCTATGCAGACTGGCAACGAAAACTCACCGCTTGGTTAACCTCTAGCACAAAAGGTCCCCAGCTTCCATCCTCTTCTCAAAAAGAGTGTGTGTGCTGAGCCACACTGGGATTGCACAGAAGGCAGATATAGCATTAGCAGAAGGAATTAAATGCAGGGAGGGACGCAGAAGGGGCTCAGTCTCACGCCATTCAAAAGCTTCCTAGAGAGGGAAGAAGGCATGAAGATCTGAGGGTCGAAGACATGAACTCTGCCATCCTCAAGGGAGCATGGGATATTTACCCAAGGCTTTGGCTTGCCCTGGATATGCTGCCACCATGAAAATCTCTGGAAATCTTAACTAAGGAACATGAGAGGCAAGAACTGAGAGAAGGGTATTACTTTTGAGCCTGGCAGTCACCTGGGAACACTGGGTTGACAATAGGAAGTTATAGTGGCCGAAGTTAAAGTAATAAAGAGACTAGAGAGCCGGGTGATAAAACCTTCGAAACCAGAGGAACTGGCACAACAGAGAAGTGTGCCTTTTGTAGACTAATCTAAAATGCAGTCCCAGCTCCCCACCATTTGTGTGCCATGTGGTCTCAGCTTCCTCATTTGAATTCAGGGATTAAAATAAACACTTTGACAGAGTGTTAGAGGACAAAATGAAATAATGTACACAAAGCACTTGGCTCATAGCAGGTGCCCCCCAAATATTTGTTCTGTCTTCTAAGGCTTGAAGATTCCACCAGGCGGTGCTATGTTTAAAAATACACTTTCAAACAATAGAAGCCTTTGTGGAGTTGTCGGGAGTTTTCCCTTAGAAGCTATGAGATGTGCAGAGCACAACTGGATATCATTTTAATAACTGCCTGAGCTGTGTGGGCCTACTGGTCAGGAAGAAGGCGGAAAGAAGGTGTCTTTCCTCCAAGGTCAAAGGTCACTGGAGCTACACAGAAAATAAATAATAATACAGCCTAGGCAAAGGAAAGTAACATCAAGTCACACAGTAGCCTCAGTTAGAGGCACAATTCCATGGCCAGACCAAATAAGGCTAACTGGGTGGAAATAAGCAAGAAGGATACCCTGAGTTCCTAACCAGTTGTCTGCACACTGCAAGTTCTAGCAAAGAGAGCGAGTGCCAGTGGTCCATGGCTGTGAAGCCATCCTGAGCTGTGCAGACTGGATACAAGAACGAACATTCACAACAGCATGAAGCTCCTGGCGCAGACTATAAGTAAGGATGACAAGAATTCTGGCTAGCCTCGTGAATTCTCTCCAAATTACACAAGATTGCAGTATGATCTTCTTAACTCTGGGAACATTGAGAATTTATAATAAAATGCCTAGCAGAAGAAAAAAACAGAGCATTACATGTATGCATCAATAATGAATCTATACATTCAGTAGCATGGATATCTACAATATTTAAGAGAACTTTGAGTATAATAAAATATACCTGCATTGAAAATCCCTATTAGAAACACATGGTTGAAGGGCTGAACTAGCTCGGCTGTGTAGGACGTTTGCCTAGAAGTGCTTGGTTGAGATTTCAATGTATGCATTTAATGGGAACTTTCCTAAGTTTATATACAGTCTTATAACAGTTACATACCTAATCATTACATATATAAGTTTATTTTATGTTATTTATGAGTTGCTTAAGAAGTTGGAAGTCTGGCTTTGGTAAAGCTTTAAAATAAGGCAAAATATTCAATTTACAAACACAGCTTTAAAAGTTTAGAGAAATTTAAGTCTATAAATGGACCAAGTATTTACCCAACACAGAAAATTTGCATACTGAATCTCAGATATAACTTTAAAGAATTACATGCAAAATTTTCTAAAACAAAGAAACCTCTGAATGGCACTATAACAGAGAAATCCACTGTTTGGAAAGAGGAATGAAATCTTAAAGGTAAAATTTTAAGTTAAAGAAGTATCCATTTGCCACAGGGGTGGAGCCTGATTCAGTTCGTTGGCCTACGTGTGGCTTCTCTTTCAATGAGGCAGTGATGCCAATGGCCCCAGTGTAGTTCTCCCCCCCATCATCCATACCCAGTTCACTCTACCCAACATGGAGACAAGATGAACAGCACCAGGGCAGGACAAGGGGGACAATGTACCACATAATAGGATGCCTCCCAGCTTTCAGTTTGTGCAGACTTGACTTTAAATGATAATCTATGAAAACTCAGAAAATGTATCTAACTTCTCTGTGACACAGAAAAAAATTCTTAATACCTACACTGAGGGTGGAGAAAAATGTACATATAATTACATACTTTCAACTTTTGCCAGGAGCCACCAGGGACAGGCTGGGAACAAGACGCAACCCCATCCAGGTAGAGGCAGTTGTGACTGCATATGTGATTCATGCACAGTCAATGCCAGATATGCCAGCAATTCACAGTACAAAAAAAATTGGCATGGAGTCTAGCTCTGCCCCCATG
>LOJH01066328.1:0-10356 GCA_001685095.1 Ellobius talpinus | reverse complement strand
AATTACTGCTTCTGACATACCGTAAACAAAGAACTGAAACATTCTGGTTTCAGCTTGCTAGACAGTTTACAGAACACATAAGCCCAGATATGCTCCTGTTGTTTTAGTATGTTTTACTTGTAAATCTTCTTAGCATAGCAGATAATGCCTATCCTCTAGAAATGAAAGTCAGCTGACAGCACGCCTCTACGCATTGCCTTGCATCCCCTCTCACTTGGAAGGCACTTCAATGTCCTCATAGTGGTCCATAAGGTCTTCAATTATCAGTGCTGATAAATGCCTTACCCTCTGCTCTGGATCTATCAACTCCAGCTGGACCGATGTTTTTCGTTCTTTCGCAAACTAGTCACAGGCACACGTGACCCTCTGCCATAGTCATGGCCTCAGCTATGAAGCTTGCAATGTTTTTCGACCACTTATCATTTGTTTAACTCTGTTGTCTCCATGTCTTGGTGTAAATTTGATTTTATTCTTGTTTTTTAAGTTTCACTTTCTTAATGAGTTTGCTACTACTTTCCTTTATAAGCATGAGGGGGTAATTCTCCAGTTTTAACATGATTGCCTGGCAGTTTTCAGATACAAGAATTGTATGGCTGTAGACTTGAAAAGGCCCTTGCTAGTGATGTAGTACAGTAAAACCTTTATATAGAAAAGTAAGCCATGTCCCAGAGAACTGAAGTGACAGTGCAAAATCAGCCAGGTAATTGGTAACAGAGGTAGGAATGGAGATTAGGTTTTCAGAATCTCAATCTATTCGTATAATAAGTTTATTTTAATACTACATCTTTTAGAAAGAATATGCCATTGTCTCTGACAGTTACAGCAGAAAGAGATGATACCCTATCTTCACCTATAACATCATCACAGTAAGTGAACAGACTAATTAACAGCATTAGACTGAGTAAACACAAACTCCAAACCTTCCTGAAACCATCACCTTGCATGGATTACTGTAAAAAAAGAATATTTCTTTGAGATAGAATGAAATAATGCCTTAAACAAACCCTCACAAACTAGTTTTTATAGTATACTACTTTCTTCAGAATAGATATTATGTGGATCAAAAAATGCTTATCCCAAATAAACTAAACTCTCATCAGTTCTTTGTATTCCTTTTAGCTTGGGCTCAACATTATTCCCTTCTTGGAATCTATAGTCTTAATGTCTTTTTTTTTAGAAACATGGATCTTTTTTGGTCCAAACCACTCTTTGGTTTATTAGAAGCATCCATTTATCATAGCCTAGGGAAAGAAGATAAAATAGGGCATCTTTCTTGCATATAAATCATGACTTGTGGATCATCTCTGTTAATTAAAAAATCCTCGCAAGGCTAAACTCAATATGATGGAAGTTTAAGACATCCTTGATAAAGGACAAACCTGGAAGGAAAAGTATTTAAAATTTCCATAAGACAGAAAGTTGTATTGGTTCATTTCATATCACAGCTGTGCAGATAGTGCCAAAATTCTCTGTGCCTAAAAAATGACACTAATATGAGCATGCTGAAACATTATTGTAGCTAGATATTTTTTGGTGAGTGGTATTTCTTATTTCAATATTGTCTGGCAACGTAAAAAACCTAGTATAAACTGGAAATACACAGTCTTGATTATGGAGGGTGACTTCAACAAGGTCAGTAAAATATAAGCAGAATTTTCACCATCCCATTTCAGTGACATATTCAAAAAAGAGGCCCATTAGCCTTGAGTTTAGTTTGTACGGTTATTTGATACACCTGATGCATAAAAGAGAATGGTTAGTATAAGAGCCTTTTCAAGGTGTGAATACGTATTTATTTTAGGGTTGTAATTACTTATGCTTCTGGTTGGTGCCAGTCACGCCAATAGGATTGTATTCCAGAAGTTGATTTCCCCCAATGAGTAAATAATGAAGTAATTTAACCTTATCTTCTTCGTAATCTAAAACCTTTCACTTGCACTGTGAGGAAAGGCAGCTGCCTTCACTTGAGACGTGCTCATGCACAAGGCCAATAAATATCTTCAGGTTTTAGACAAAGGTCATGCAAAGCTGATCAGTCAAGAAATGTGTACAGTTGAAGTGCATCTTCTGTTTCTTGCAGCTATCAATCTTGGCTTTCAGGGATATTGCCACCTATGTTAAAGGGCAAACACAATAGTACATTAGTCCTGGGCATGGCTGTAAACCTGAGAATTACTGTTTCATTTATTTTAATTTAAGTGTTTATTCAGATACCTGCATGAAAAACAAACAGCACTTAGAAAAAATTGAAAATAGAAAGGGACAAGGGTAGAAGTGATTGCTCAGATTGTGATCTTTGTGTCCTATCTTTTATAACAGCACAAGCTGTGTCTTCTTAAAGGAAGCTGACATATGTAGCAATCACAATTAGACACAAGACATTGATCTTCATTGTCATAAAGAAAATCTTCCAGTAGTCAAATTAGTCCTATTTTCTTTCTTTTTGATTTATGTAGCCAATAATGATAGTATCTAAAAGGAATGCATATTTATATGTATAGCAGGAAGGGCACTGACTTGTTCCTTTCATCATCTCATTTTATCCTTTCAGAAAATGAACATCACTAGTATCGGTTTCAAGAGTAAAATCAGACCATCAGAAGCCCGAATCGAGGAGCCTGGCTATGCTTTCTGTTAGGCAACAAAAGCCATAGTCCAGCATGTCATTAATTTGCTGCTTGTGAATCCTGTGCACAGTATAGCATTATAACAGAGAAGCTCCTCTGGGTAGCTTCCCATTTATGTGAGAAAATAAAGGTAGCAAAGCTTAAATGCATTATAAAAATCAACAACTTAAATGAAAATTATTCTTTCTTCTCTGATGTTTCCTAAGTCACTACTTATATCCATTATTTAATAAAATTGAGAGCTTTGAGGTAATTTTTATGTCTGCAACTTTTAGCTTTTTGGTAATTTTTACTGAAAGATGTTTAGATTATTAAAAATAAAATATGTTTTTTCTGGAAGATAACATTTTTAAGTATATGTTGGGGTTAATTGCCTTCTATGAGCAACAAGTTTCAGAAAAAAATATTTTTCTTACTTTGCCTCCCAAATTTTAGTCCCAGATGTATACCAGGGTATACACTAAGCATTAAACTATGAGATCTAAGTTAATGACTGCTATATTCTGATCCCAGAAACTGTTATATTTCTCCTGAGCTGTAAATTACCTAATCATTTGTCATCTTTCACCATAGGCTGCTTGAAGCAAGTACCTGACCCAGCTTAGTGACAATTACAGTTAAGTCAGTCCTAGCTTCTGTGTTCTCCCATGGAAATGACATCAAGCAAAATCACGTTGGAAAGTGTTTGTTGACTAGGAAGGCTCTGTAGAAGCAATGGGATTCTCTTCTGGGAAATGAGACAGAATGAGAATAAACAACCATCTTCTCCTAGCAGAGAGTAAAATAAGAAAGTTAAAGTGACGTAATCTCTACATTGCCTCTTGTTTTCATTTTACTCCTAGAGTTAATTTTATTGGAAAAATTCTTTGTATTATTAAAATATCAAAGTTTGTGTGACACTGAATTTATAATGATCACTTGGACATTACATACACAATATTTTTATTATCTATGAATTCCCATGGTTGCATTGTCAAGTTCAGAATCCAACAACACCATCCTTTTGTACTGCTTTATCTTCCTGGAGCACATCTCATTCTGCTTCTGTTCCCAGAACCACTGGACAGTGATTTCTTAGGTCAGTTCTTTCCCCTCCACCTCCACAAGTTAAATAACTCTTGTCAAACAGTATGGATTTTGGAGATGCCAGAGGAGGAGTTCAGACTCTAACTGCCCATGAGATTGTATCAGCCCTTTTTGAAACATTGGCCTGGCAGTGAGTGGGTAATGACCCAGTTAAAGCATCATTGGATATGGGTTTAAGAAAAAGCTTTGAACAGCATTTGGCAAAGGCTTAGCCTTTCTGTAAAGCTAAACCAGAAATAAAGCAAAGTTCACTCCTCCTGTGGTCTTGTTCACTCTGGTGATTAACTTCTCTCAACTTTAAAGGATGTCCCTTTTTTGCCTTTTTCATGTGGGCAGTATACCAGAAGTATAAGAAAAAATCACCAGTCTGGATAACTTAGGGCCTTGTATTAGAGTTCATGAATAAATAAACACTTAATGAAACAATTTGGTATTTTGCAAGGAGATCAGTTGGAAATGGCAGTTTGAAAACATATTTTTCTTTGTAACCAAACATTGTCTGACAGTGCTCATAGCTCCATGTTATCAATTGAGTGTCAAATGTTTTTAGGTTGGTTAGGGTTTATATGGATTTCCCTTATCAGTTAGGGTATACATTCAAGATGTGTCAAAGAAGCGACTAGAATTCAATTATTTTCTAAAATATGGAGCAAAGAAATATTAACTTTTGAGTTTTGTCTTGAGAAATCAAAATAGACTCGGTGCTGTCATTCATAAGAAACAAGAAACTTGACCTTCCTAGGTGTATTTTTCTCCTGACTTGTCGAATTTCCTATATTCATGTTATGTTTTGTGTAGAGTAAAGCTGAATCTGACTTCAGTACCTGATTTCATTCATATGTCAGGGAAAGAAGAAGTAAAGACAGCGAAAATCGAACATGGGTCAAGGATGTCATTACTGTTTCCCTCTAGGGCTGCTGTGTATGGCCATTCATTATACGAAATCACCAAGCCTAGTTTATGAGGCAGACACTAAATCCGTCCTGTGCTTCATTTTTTAATCCATATACCTGGCGTTCAACTGCATTTCCCCAGAGGGAAAGATACCGTACTTTTGCACAAGCCAACAACAACTTAACCTGCCCAGATACAAGTGGTGTTGCTTCAGAAGAAAGGGATGCCTTATTGTAAGTCACAGGGGATAACCCTATATACTTGAAGGATTGTGCTTAGTTCCTTACACTAAATCACCAATCCCACAATCCAGTAGATTATAGCATCCCAGCCAATATATAACATAAACTCATCTTATAGGCCAAGTTACATAAGGACAAAGCCTAACGCCAATGTTTTGTTCAGGTGTAGAATGCTTAGTTGCCCTTGCCAGGGTTGAAGGGGCCTTCAATAATAAATCTGAAAGTCTTGAGAAAAGCCAGGAAGTTTGGGTCATCATCTCAGTGACTTCTTAAAGTATCATTTTGTTTGGATCAAAGAAATAAAGGGTGGAGTAAGAAAGCTAAGCAAAGAAGTAATCTCAGCTGGATACTCATTTAAGCTTGTTCCACAGGGAAACTATGGTATAAATTAGTTTATCTGACTTTTCGGTAGGAAAGCCAGTTTTTGTAATTTATGGTGATGCAGCCATGAACTCTTGACCTAGGAAGATGATTTCCAGCACAAAGATGGCCCCTAAGGTAGTAAGGCCAATTGATTCCTTTACAAAGAATTTAAAAGCCTGCAGGCATCATCATACAAATTGACTTTCAATGGTAAACAAAATTTACTACAAGTGCTAAAGAGTAAAGAGAAGGAGGAAAACTGCAGATTAAATAGGAAAGTAGGGCAGTGTTATTCAAACCGAGAACCAAGAACTCTGCAGGGCAGGGGAAAAGCAAGAAATCACTGGAAACCCAAATGCTAATTAGCATGACTTACAGGGAACCTTAGAAAATGTAGCATGAGGAGAATGTAGAAAATGGATAAGAACAGAGAAGTCTCAAATTTACTTATTAATTTACTGCAAATTGAAACAGTAAAACTAATTGCCCAAATGGGTTGAAAAGACATTATAATTATCATTATTATTGTTGTTATTACCATTACCATTATTATTATTCAAACACTCTCTTGATTATTTTTACATTTTTGGGAGAATTTCATAAATGAGTACTGGATTAATGTCATTTCCACCCTACTCTCTCCCATACCAACTTCTCCTATGTCCCCCTACTCCCTCCCAGATTTATGACCGGTTCTTATTCACACACACACACACACACACACACACACACACACACACACACATTCAACCTGCTTTGTCTACTTAGTGTTACTCATAGGAACATGTTACTCTCTGCTTCTGTTGCTCTCACACTGATCTCATCCTGGAAAGTTCAGTTCCATCCAAGGTGTGAGGCATTTGGATACTTTGTCTCTATAAAGTTGACATAAGATATTGGAGAGAGGGAGCTGGAGCTGGAACTCAAGGGACAGTGGGTTGCCAAGCATGCACAAGGTGAAGGTTCAATTCCCACCACCAAATATGAATGGAGAAGAAAAAGGCTGATTTCCAATGCAGAGAAGAATTAGTTTGGGAGTTAAATGACAGGGAGAGATTTCTTTTTTTCCTTAGTTACTTTTTATTTTATTTTTCCTTTATTCCTAACCTTTTTATAATTAATTAATTTTATTTATTTCTTTATTTATCTGTTTATTTATTTTTACATACCAATCCTAGTCCCCCCTTTTCTCCTCCTGATTGTTCCCCCCACATTGCCCCCTCACCTTACATCTCCTCACATGGGAGTCAACAAAGTCTGGCACATCAAGTTGAGGTAGGACCAAGCCCCTCTCCCCTGCATCAAGGCTGAGCAAGGTACCCCACCACAGGAAATGGGCTCCAAAAAAGCCAGTTCATGCACTAGGGATAAATTCTGGTCCCACTGCTAGGGGCCCCACAGACTGCCCCAGCCGTACAACTGTTACCCACATTCACAGGGCTTAGTTTGGGTACATGCATGTTCCCCAGCTGTCAGTCTAATGCCCATGAGCTCGGGTCAGCTCTCTCTGCAGGTTTCCCCATCATGATCTTGATTCCCCTCTCTTGCTCATAAAATCCCTCCACTCTCTCTTCTATTGGACTCCAGAAGCTTGGCCCAGTGCTTAACTGGATCACTGCATCTGCTTCCATTAGCTACTGGATGAAGGTTCTATGCTGAGAGGTAGTCACCAATCTGATTACAGGGGAAGGTCAATTCAGGTACCCTCTGCCCTGTTGCTCAGAGTCATAGCTGGGGTCATCTTTATGACTGGAATTTATTACTGTAATTTTCCTTAACACCAGATTTCTCGCTAACCCCATAATGGCTCCCTCTATCAAGATATTTTTTTCATTGCTTTCCCTCTCCGTCCCTCTCAGAACTCGACCATTTCATTCCCTCATGCTCTCATCCCCCTTTCCCATATCTTCTTCCCCCTGTCCCCAGTTTACCCACAGCACACATTGCCTTCCTATGGCAATCCATGTGTGTCCCTCTTAGAGTCCTCCTTGTTACCTAGCTTCTCTGAGACTGAGTTGTAGCATGGTTATTTTTTGCTTTACATCTAATATCCACAATTCTTCACAGAACTCAAAAGAACAATACTCAATTTTATATGGGAAAACAAAAACCCAGGATAGCCAAAGCAATCCTGTATAACAAAGGAAATTCCAGAGGCATCACCATCCCTGACTTCAAGCTCTACTATAGAGATATAGTAATAAAAGCAGCTTTGTATAGGCATAAAATTAGACACATGGATAAATGGAATCGAATTGAAGACCCTGACATCAATCCACACACCTATGAAGATGTGATTTTGACAAAGAAGCCAAAATTGTACAGTGGGATAAAGCATCTTTAACAAAAGGTTCTGGCATAACTGGATGTTGACATATAGAAGAATGCAAATAGATCCATATCCACTACCATGCACAAAACTCAAGTCCAAGAGGATCAAAGACCTCAACCTAAATCCAGTTACACTGAACCTGACAGAGAAAAAATACAAAGTAGCCTTGAATGCATGCATGGGCACAGGAGAGCGTTTCCTAAATATAACCCCAGAAGCACAGACACTAAGAGTAACAATAAAAGGTACACCCCTGAAACTGAGAAAGTTCTGCAAGGCAAAGACATGGTAAATAAGACATAAAAAACAGCCTATAGAATGGAAAAAGATCTTCACCAAACCCACATCTGACAGAAGACTGATCTCCAAAATATATAAAGAACTCAAGAAATTAGACATCAAAATATCAAATAATCTAATTTAAAAAATGGAGTACATCTCTAAACAGAGAATTTTCAACAGAAGAATCTCAAATGGCAAAATGATATTTAAGGAATTGCTCATCATCCTTACTCATCAGGGAAATACAAATCAAAATGACTCAGAGATACCATCTTACACCTGTTAAAATGGGTAAGATCAAAACACTGATGACATCTTATTTTGGAGAGGGTATGGAATAAGGGGAACACTCTTGCTGGTAGGAGTGCAAATTTGTACAGCTACTCTGGAAATCAGTATAGTGGTTTATCAGAAAATTGAGAATCAATCTACCTCAAGAGCCAGAAATACCACTCTTGGGCATATACCCAAAAGGTGCTCAATCATACCACAAGGACATTTGCTCAACTATGTTCATAGCAACTTTATTAGTAATAGCCAGAACCTGGAAACAACCTATATGCCATTGAACCAAAGAATGGGTAAGGAAAATGTGGTACTTTTACACAATGGAGTATTAATTACTCAGTGGTAAATGAATAAATAAATAAAAAATAAAACAGGGACATGAAATTTTCAGACAAATGGATGGAATTAGAAAAAAGTCATCTTGAGTGAGATAACCCAAACCCAGAAAAACAAACACAGTATGTACTCAGTCATAAGCAGATGTTAGCGTAATATTTCATCACATTCTCTTAGGAACTTCTAAATTTTGAGCCACATGAAGTTTCATCATTCATAAATTAACAGCACAAGTCAAATTAAATAAGAAATAACAATTTCCTAAAAGGAAAGGTTCAGGATGAACCAATCAGAGCCTTGTTTTATAATTATCCATTCACTGTTTCAGAATTGGCTGATTCTGCATCTGAATTCTACCCATGTTATTAATAACCAAATAACTGATGATTCTGAAAGTTATGTTAATTTGGAAATTACTCAGCTACAATTATTTTTCTAATATTTTCCCTGCATGAAAAGGCAAAACAAATAAAACCCCATATCTATCTATCTACTATCTATCTATCTATCTACCTACCTACCTACCAACCAATTGAACTATCTATAAGTGTGTGTGTGCATATACACATACATATATCCAAGCAACAGTTAAAGTCCAGTTTAAGCAGTACAATGTGATAGAAAGAACATATTTGAGATGTCAACCAAATTTGTATTCTAATTGTCTTCTATTAGTGTTGAGTTGTGAGTTTAGCTAACCTCAATGAGGCAATTTTCTTGACTGTAGGTAATAATAATAGCTGACTCAAAGGACCATCTGAAGGATTAAATAAAATCTATAAGTGAAAATTTATGTGAGAAAAGTGGTGCCCTTTTCTGCCAAAGCATCTGTTACAATAGTCTACCCACAGATGGTGATAAACAAACATTAGCTGAGTAACAAAATACATTCCAACCTATGATTAATTATCTGATGAAAGGTAATTCGGCACCAAGAGCATGGTATACACTAAGGAAAAGCAATCTAAGATTTAGGCTTTCTAGCTTCTAGCCCTAATACTCTTAGACTTTAAATGACTTTGAAATCTCTGTGGCATTGGGTATTTCACCATCTCCCTCAGATGCTTTTCTCTCATTATGCCTGTCTGTCTTGCTTGTATCCCTTAAGCTTTCACTTAAGACTTTCAGTAAGCCCTTTCCAGGGCACCCATCTAAATCTACAAACTCTGGAACAACAAATGACACATTATAGCATACTGACTGATTTTGTGCATGGTGTAACAGTGTATTATGTGTGCACAAGAGTGCATATGAGTGTACATGTCCATGAGATAGAGAATGTCATGGACCTGGAACTTAGTTGGTTGCCAACAACTCCTGTGATCCTTCTGTCTCTAGCCCCCATAGATATGAGCTTTTTATACAGGTTCTGTATTTGAACTCAAACATTAAACTTATGCAGCAATCTCTCTTCCCCACTGAGACATTCTCCCAGACCCATGCTGCTTATTTTTCCTCTTGGCTTGGATTCTATTTTATCCATTTCTTTATAACATAGAAATACATAGAGGGGATGTTTATTGTGAACCCTACTTTCTCTTAACCATCTAGAGAAGTGCCCAACAAGTGGAAGATAGGACAGTTTTCTGAGCAATTAAATTGAAATTAAATTGAATTAAATTAAATTAATTTCAATTAAATTGAAATTAGTGCAAAATGAGAGGTTGCAGTACAAGATATTTACAGTCTTTTCTAGTCACATAAGTCTATGGGAAACACTTTATTAAAATCTTATTACATTTATTTATTTGTATGTGAATAGAACAGACAGACAGACACACATACACACAGGGAGAGACAGAGACACAGAGAAACCAAAAAGCAGGGGGGCGCAGGCCTGCTTTTCATCCCACCCTGCTCCTGCACGGCTAGCTTATACCCCGAAATAACAACACACAAACTGTAT
>LOJH01066327.1:0-10356 GCA_001685095.1 Ellobius talpinus | reverse complement strand
GGGCCGTGAGACTAGGAAAGCGACGCTCAGAGCCCGAGAGAGGGCCGTCTGGAAGACAGGGCTCCTTATGGAAGCCAGAGAAGTAGGAAGCCCTGGGGATATAACGGGACCGGGTGGTTCAGAGGACCACGGTGCTAGAGCGCCCACGGCAAGGGGGGCATGCATCATATGAAGCCGGGAGGTGAAGAGAGACAAGAGATGCCAGCTGCATCTAGAGAGGAGGGACCAAGGTTAGGGAGAGCTGGTGTGGGAACGAGAAACCAGAAGGTCCAGTGTCTGACTGCAAGCGGGAGGAGGCTCCATGGTGGCGGCGGCGATGGACAGAGAAACGAAGATGTCAGGATACTTTCCGGAGGAGGGGAGGGGGCTGGGGATGGTTGTGAATGAAATGCAACAAGATGGGGGCGCATATAAGAGGCAGGCAGTTGAAGATAAAGTAGAGACGATGTAGGAAGAGAATGACGAGACCTTTAAGTGCAGAGTGCGGGGATGACATAAAAGATCCATGAGTGGAAAGTGGGGAACTGGGTTAGTGGGACTCTGGGCAAGAATCTAGGGAGGAAACTCGAGGCCACGACAACTGTGGAGATTTGGGAGGCCCTGAGGAGGATCTAGTGGGGTGGAGATCTCCCACCCCCCAGGGTGTTGTGGGACCTGAGGGAGAGGATTAAGCAGAGCTTGAGGAGAGCTGTGGGAAGGAGGGAAAGGTAGATTGGAGAAAAATCCCGGAGGCCACCAGGGCCTGGAATGGGAGGCTAGAGAGGTCCTAAGCTAAAAGGAGAGAAATGGACTTGGAGATGGATTGTGGCGGGTGGGGATGGACGGAGGGAATCCGAAGGATGTCCGAGGTCCTGACCTGAGACTGGTGGAACTGGGTGTTGCCAAGCCCTGGTGGAGGAAACCCAGAGATGGGAACTGGAGTCAGTTTTCACTTTGTAGGAAGGTAGGTCAGTAGCACAGAGTCTGGCAGAGAATGGAAACACCTTTTTAGGAATTTTTTTCCTGAAAGGAAGAGACAGATCTTAACTTCTCTTCCCTCCGCCGCTCCCAGCTGCCGCTCCAGATGCTGCTGCTGCCGCCGCGGCCACCTCACCCTCGGTCCTCCTCCCCGGAGGTCATGGACCCACCGCCCCCCAAAACTCCCCCATTTCCCAAGGCGGAAGGCCCCTCCTCCACTTCCTCGGTGGCGGGGCCGCGGCCACCGCGGCTGGGCCGCCACCTACTCATCGACGCCAACGGGGTCCCCTACACGTACACCGTGCAGCTGGAGGAGGAACCTCGGGGCCCGCCGCAGCGCGAGGCGACCCCGGGAGAGCCAAGTCCTCGCAAGGGCTACAGCTGCCCAGAGTGCGCTCGTGTCTTTGCCAGCCCTCTACGGCTGCAGAGCCACCGTGTGTCGCACTCGGACCTCAAGCCCTTTACGTGTGGTGCTTGTGGCAAAGCCTTTAAGCGCTCCAGCCACCTGTCGCGGCACCGCGCCACTCATCGCGCGCGCGCTGGCCCACCGCACAGCTGCCCGCTCTGTCCACGCCGCTTTCAGGACGCCGCGGAGCTGGCGCAGCACGTGCGCCTGCACTGAGCTTGGCCCTGCCATCTCTGGGCCACCACGTCTGACCCACACAGCGTCACTGCCTTACCCTAGGCCTCAGTTTCCCCACCTTTTCCCCAAAGAGAAACATTTTTGTCTTTTCTCCCGTCTAGCTGTGTGATGTAGACCAAAGTTGTTGCCCCTCTGGGCCTGGGTGTCAGTTGGAACTGGGCTTCAGTCTGGCTGTGCTGTGTAACTGACGCGACCTCTCCTGAGTCTTGGTTTTCTACTCTTCCCAAGTGATGAGGTCCTTGTGGAAGACATGACAAAAGCGCCGGCACTGCCTGGATCATCTCTGTACTTCCCCGTATTGCCCACGATCCCTCATTCTTTGCCCAATAAACATTCCGCACTTCATTCTCAAGGCTCTTACTTGCATGTGGGTTGTGTTGGGAGAGGGGAGATTGAATCCGGACTGTTAGCACCTAGGAACCTTGTGCTCGAAGTGAGTTGCCAACCGGAGCTATTTTCTGGTGCTCAGACCACCCGCCCACTCTTAGACCCCCGTCTCTCCCTGGGCCTATATTTCCCAAACCCGGTACTGCCAGGTGATGGCTGTAGCCAAGGGTCCCCGGTTCCGTGCTGCCCGGACCCGAGAGGCTGGTGCACTGGGTACCAGGCAGGAAAGGAGGAATCGAGACCCAAGCAACCGCGGAGGGGAGGGGCCCGTTCGGGACATCCCAATGGGCAGCTTTTCGAATACTTGCCTGGGAAATGTCCAAAGGTGGGGGCTGCAGACCTAGAAAGAACTACGGGTGGGGCGTGTAACGGGAGAATCTAGACAGACCCACTTTTAGACTGGGTGGTGGTCAAAATGCGGGAGAGTCCTGGAGGGACACAAGATGACGTGCATGATGGCTGGTAGGTGACCTGAGGGCACACGGGGGAAGGGAACTGAATGAAAGCGACTGCATGAATATAGTGGGTAGTAGGGCCCAGGAGACAGAAAGACAGAAGAAAGATTACAGGGGCTTTATAGGGACATCGCAGAAGACCTTGGGTGGAGTACATAGCAAGAACAGAGTCCTTGTTCCTCCCTCCGGTTCGATCTCATACTCTCTAGCATCCATCAGGACTCATTTGCATCTATGGATGCTGGTGCTGCTACCTTGCTGCCTCCAGACCTCAGCATTTCCCTCTATAGAGGCCATGGAAGGCCCCCTCTCTCGAACAGGTGGCTTCCTTCACAGGATCTCCCCAGACTTCGTCCCCTCCAAGGCTCAACCATTATCTTCTCATGGACACCCAGTGTGTCCCCTACACAGTGCTGGTGGATGAGGAGTCACAGAGGGAGGCTGGGGTCAATGGGACTTCGGTTCAGAAAAAGTGCTACAGCTGTCCAGTGTGCTTTAGGGACTCTGAGTACATCTTACCTTCAGCGACACAGCATTGCCCACTTGGAGGTGAAGCCTTTCAAATGTGACACCTGTGGGAAGGCATTCAAGTGGGCCAGCCCTCTTGAGCAGACCACTCCATACATGGGGCGGGTGGTGCTTAGCCCTACAGCTGCTTGCTCTGCCCTCGCTGCTTCCGGGACGAGGGCTAGTTGACCCAGCACATCAGTGGACACTCAGGGGCCACCCGTTCCAGCGCCTGCATTGCCTGCGTCACTTTACGGAGCAGAACACATTACAGAAGCACACTCGGTGGAAGCATCCATGAACCGCTCCTGGGATCCCACGGATCGAGGGGCTCCTGAATCTCTCAGACATGGACTTGAGTTGCAGGCTGGCTTTCAGGGCCCTAGACACAAACCCAGACCAACCTCTTTGAAGCGAGCCTTGCCTGGAAGAGTCTCTGAGCCGTCAGTCCATCACAGTACTTTGGACCTATGATGGGAATGAGCCCTCAGAGAGAACAGCCCTGCACCTTGAACACTGGGAGTCCCGATAGGAGGAATGAAGGACAGTGTTGCTTGGGAAACTTGCCTCGGAGGTTCTGGTGGGCAGTCAGAAGTCTCCTTTATTTTGACACTGGCCCTAGACTGGACACCAAATAAACACCCCTCTCTCAATTAGCACTTCAGTTTTGAGATGTCTTAGTTTACACTCACCACCTGGTACCACGACCTTGCCTGGGGGTTGGGAAAATCTGCCCTCCTCCTCCGGAGTTAGGCCTACTTCAGTTCCTCCAAACCTGCCATCTATTTATTTATTGAGACAAGGTTGTAATGTAGCTCTGGGTACCATTAGACTTATGATCTTCTACTTCCTGAGTTCTGGAACTCAGGGTTTTTTGCATGCTAAGTACTCTACAGACCGAGACACATTCCCAGCACCTTTGGAAATATGTCTAAATGTTACGCCCCCCCTTAAATTACAATCCACATTAAGAGACTTAAAAAAAGGGCAGCCTAGAACATACACACACCAAACGTATGTGAAACCATTTTAACGGTAGATACCTTTAGCGTGCACAGGACACCTTGATATATATTTTAAATCTAGAGTTCACCTTCCTATATACAATTTCCTGCGGTTTGAAACACTGATCTAGGGCAGGTGTCTCCCACTGGACTTGCTGACCCAGGCTGCAGCTGGTTGGTAAAGTGAAGCACAAGAGGGAGCTTTTTAGTCTCCCTCTGCGAGGTTAGTTAAAGCCATGCCTCCATTAGGGTTTCAGAACCCCAGAGAGGATGTTGCTTGTGAAATGGAGAGGCAGGTGGAACCTTGCTGCAGGCCTAATAAACATGTCTTCTCCTTCCCCTTTCACTGTTTTGTGCCAGATGCACTTAGCCTCTTTACACGACTTCTTTTGGGGCGATTTGCAGCGGAGGGGCGAGTGGGAGTGTCTTAAGGCTGTGCTTCTATTCCACCGTCTGACTTCAAATAGCTTGGATCTTAAGTCCCAAGAGTGAGGTCCCGCTCTGGGCTGAGCCTTTGGTGTGTCACACCACTGCATTCTCGCAAAGACTCTAGAGAGTATCTTCCCACTTAACAGGTGAGTAAACTGAGGCTCTGGAGGAATGAGGTGGCAGGGATTGGAGTGTAGCTGTTCCACAGGCAGCTATTGTGGGGGCTATTCCTGACCCACACTTTGCGGAGATGTAGCCACCACACAACCCATTCTCACATCTGGTTCTCTTATTTTTCTAAACCTTTTCTTCGTGGATGGGATTGGGGATTATGGCTGCCTGAGGCGTTTAAGACCAAAGGTGTGCATGCACTAGCCAGTTCTTCAGGGTTCATTAAAAGGGGACTTAAGTTTCGCTTCAATTTTCCTTGCTGCCTCATACCTTCAGACTTTTCTTGGCCCACTGGGCACATAGCTACTCACCCGGAGGACCCCCGGAGCCGCGTCAGCTGTGCAGGATGAGAATTTCATGAGGATCCCTGCCTGGGCTTTGGGAAGGGCGGGGGTGGGTGGGAGTGGGTTGCAAGGGGCTATCGCGCAAGTGCGGCCCCGAACTCCACGCAAACGGCGGGTCTCACCTGGGCTCCAAGAAGAGGCGCGCCTGGCCTGGCTGGCCGGATCCCGCAAATGCTTTCGTCTCTGCGCGCTCCGCCATCCAGTTCCGAGACTCCCCCTCTTCTGCCGCTGTGCTCGCTTACTGGTGGGTGGGCGCTTCTCTCCGCGACACTTTGCAGACGCTCCCCAATGCTGGGCATGGGCGCCGCCACCACCGTCGGTCCCAGGGCTGGAGTCCTTACGCGGGTGGGTGAGAGCCGGGCCCTGGCCCCTTGAATCCTGGCACCCAAGGGCGGGGAATGGTGTCCACTGTGGCCACTCCCATGTCGGTTGCCCTTTCTGGGACCCTTTGACATGGTCGCCCCCTCCCACTCGTGGGACAAAGGGCAGGGGCGCATCCCCACGCGTGACACCCCCCCCGCTGCGCACGCGACCAGCCCCCACCTCGGGGGAGGGGCTCTGCTAACACAAGTGCGGGAGGAATGGGCGGCTGGGACAGGGGAATGCTCGCAGGACGGACTCTCCCCCACCTCATGCGTGGAAGTTAGGGGTGGTTTCTCCCTTCCATTTATGGCTTTGGGTTTGGTGATGGCCCATGATGAGGGTCCTTCGTATTCAGGCCAAAGTGTCCCTGTGGTGTTGAGCCTGTGAAGAACCAAAGAATCTAAGGGCCGAGCTCCTTCACGACCAAGAGTTCTCTCGCCGTGCCCCCCTTGCTCTGGGTACACGATTTGGAAACCTCAGTGTCTCTGTCCAGGAGTATGGGCTCTTTCCTCCCTCAGACCACGGCTCCAGGCCGGTGATTCCTCCTTACTCCAGAGAAACAGGTACTCCACCGCTCCAGGAACTAACTGACCACATTTGGTGACCTGTTTCTGTCCAGTACCCCTGAGGGCTCAGCTGCTGGGTCTGAAGGAAGCCTCGCTATGACTGACCGAAGCAACCGTAGGCGGACAAGTGAGGCACTTGGGGACCCTTTCCCCATCCTTGGCCCAATACTCTGGTTCCCTCTATCCACGGGGAAGTTATGGTTGGGGGTGGTCTGAAAGGGCCAGGCCGCTTCTGGGGTGACCTGCACTGGCCTCTCTCCAGTGAAGGACGAAGAGACCTTTGAGATCTCCATCCCCTTCGAAGAGGCACCCCACTTAGACTCACAGATTTTCTACAGTCTGAGTCCCTCTCGGAGAAATTTTGAGGGTGAGCTGAGAAGGGCTTGGAGGGACTGAAGTCAGGTGGGGTACTACCTCATCATGGGGCATGACCCCCCACCCCCTGCTGTTCCTAGAGCCTCCAGAGGCCACCTCCCCAACCCTGACCCTGATGAACAGCGTTAAGGCCCAGCTGCACATGGCCCTGGAAAGGAACTCATGGCTGCAGAAGCGCATTGAGGACCTGGAGGAGGAGAGGGACTTTTTGCGGTGTCAGCTGGACAAGTTCATTTCCTCGGCCCGGATGGATGCAGGTGGGGGTGGGGACAATTCCCCTAGGACACGCAGAATCCAAAACCCACTGTTGGGTTCACCTGAGGGGACTTGCCCTTTATTCTTCCACTAAGAACCATGCTGACTTTAGGGGCCTCCCCAGCCATTCCTTTTGTTTTGTCAGATTCTCATTTCCTACCCTGTCATAGACTGTCCCATAACCCCGCAGCCTCAAGCACTTGGGATAAGTGTCTCCCCGAGTCTGGATTTCCAGCCCAGGCTCTCATCTTAGGGGAATGGCCCTCATTTCCTTGTCAGTCTGCTGGATTCCTCTGAGGGGCCCTGTCTGCACCCCAGGACTTGTGGAAGATGCATTTATCCATTCACCAGAGGTGTCCCAGAATAACAATCAGGGGCTGGTTTTCCCACCACCCTGTTCTACACAGCTTGGCTAACTAATGTTTTTTATTCCTCAAAGACTGTGGGATCTCAGAACTTCTTGTCCCCTAAACTCTGCCACAAGATCATGGGCAGATTTTACCATTTGCCTTGCTCTGATTATGACTAACAACACAGTGGTGTCACCTCTTCTGATAGGCAGGATCCTGCCTCCTTATTAATATGTGTTGTCTGCTATTGGGGCTACATTTCCCAGTCCAGGCTCCCCCCCCACGCCTAGATCTTTAGCTCAGGTCTCGTAGAACTTAACCTTTATTCAGGCCATAACCGCAACCTCTGTATCCAGCTGAGCTGCTGGCAGGCTTTCTAGCTGGTAATAATGTCAAAAGTCCCAGCAAAGGGCCTAAGGGTATTCTGAGGGTTTCAATTACTGGGGACCCAGCATTGGGATGGGCACCATGTATGTCCCTTGTCCCCTCTTCCTACACTGGGAGCGCTATCCTGGATGACTCCACTCTTCCCTTGATATGGCAGGGCACAGAGTCCTGACTTCAGTTCCCTCAGGAGTCCATCTTTTGGAAGATGCTGAGTCTAAGCCTGTTGGCTCCTTGTTCAGGTGAAGGTAGTTAGCTTCCCCAATACCCAAACTGAACTTTGATATCCAAGCCTATTACTCAGAGGCCTTGCCTGCTTTTTGGATTTTGACAACTCTCTGAAGGCCCCCACGATACATTTCCCCTACAGAAACCCAGACCAGTCACAGATCCTCCGCTGAGTTTTCCGAATCCCAGCTAGCTCTATACCTTCATCCTTGGGGGCTTCATTCTGTCCTCATCCTGAGGATCTGACCTCCATGTTCATTTTTCCCCCTTCAGGGCAATGATAGGACATTATGTCACAGTTCATTTTTGTTTCTCCTTAGAGGACCACTGCCGGATGAAGCCTGGGCCACGGAGGGTTGATGGGGACAGCCGGGCTGGGGTTGGGGGAGAAGCCTCAGACCCTGAGTCGGCAGCCTCCTCCTTCAGCGGGGTGTCTGAGGAGGGCAGTGCCAGTGAAAGGAAGAGGCAGAAGCAGAAGGGAAGGACTGGCCGGAGGCGATTTGGGAAGCCCAAGGCTCGAGAGAGGCAGCGGGGTGAGTGGGTACATGTGATGATGTGTTGAGGGGTGCCCACCCCAGTATCGGTGTGAGTTCTGCAGCAATGCCCTAACTTACCCATATATAAAACAATCAGACCCAGCTCCATCTCTCAGCCCTTCTATGTGGTTCTGAGTTCATTTTAAATTTCGGTTTACACCAACTAGCAGAGTCAATTGTTTCCTCATCAGAAAGGCACATGCACAGCCTCTCCTTTCCTCTGGTGTCCGGCCTGCCTTCTTCAATCCCCCCCGTCCATTTCCATTTCTTGCTCTGATCTCTACAGTTTTCCGTTTTGTACTCCCTTCTCTTCCTGTATGGGGCTCCTCCACTTTCTTGTGTTTTTTTTCTTCCTTGCTTTCATTTGCTTTCTAACGTGTGTGCCTTTCACCCCATCTTTCCTCCTCATGCCTGCCGTCCTGTTCCTACCTGGTTTCCCCCATGTCTCTGGCCCCACATGGCTGTCTTTCCCTGTTCTCCTTTTTCTGCCCGTTTGGCCCTGCAGTGAAGGACGCTGACGGGGTCCTCTGCCGCTACAAGAAGATCCTGGGCACCTTCCAGAAGCTGAAGAGCATGTCTCGAGCCTTTGAGCACCACCGTGTGGACCGGAACACGGTGGCGCTGACTACGCCCATCGCGGAGCTGCTCATTGTGGCTCCCGAAAAACTGGCTGAGGTGGGAGAGTTCGATCCGTCTAAGGAGCGCCTGCTGGAGTACTCCCGCCGCTGCTTCCTGGCGCTGGACGACGAGACTCTCAAGAAGGTGCAGGCTCTAAAAAAGAGCAAGCTGCTCCTGCCCATCACCTACCGCTTCAAGCGGTGATGTCGCCGCCCCGCACGCCTCCCCGCCCCGCAGACCGCTCGCTAGACCGGGCTTCCCGGGGCGCCGCCAGGACCAGATGCTGCCCTTTCCTGAGCACTGGGCCCTGCCCCTCGGCCGCCCACACTGGGCACGCCATCTCCATTCCACTCCGCAAGGGCGGCCACCTCGGCCTCCCTAGCCAGGAGTAGCCCATTTGCATCTTACATGAAGACAGAGCATTATTCAGAGAATTTAAATTAAAGAGACATGAACATTTTCAATAAATTGGGCCCAGGTCTTCCTAGAAAGGGGATGGATGGATCGGGAGGGGGTGGCCGTCGCCAAGGAGACCGAGATGGGAGCGCTCAGGCAGGAGCCTCTAGAGAGGTTGGGGAGGACAGGGTGTAATTATCCCCAGGAGGCAGAAGTGAGAAGGGGAGCAGCAGCCTCTTCCCAGAGAAAACTAGGAAGGAAGCAGACTCTAAAGCGCAGCGGCTAGCGCACTGATTCAATGACCTTTAGCTGAGCTTGCCTGGTAGAGGTACCCCTGGGGCACTGTGTGGATTCATTTCTGCCGCCCGCCGGGGGTCAGGAGATTGCAGTCCCAGAGGTGGCACGTCCTGCGCTTGCGCGGTAGGAGCGGGTGGGGAGGGGGCTAGTTAACGCGATTGCCAAGGCAACCGGAAGATCGCAGTCTAGTTTAACGGTCCCGGAGTTGATACCTACAGTGGAGAGGTGGGGGTAGGGAGAGGGGAAGTCCCCGCGCATGCGCATTGTGCATTTAGACTGGCGGATCTTCCCGAGCCCTGAGAAAACGTGCCTCAGACTGACCGCTACGCAGGCGCACAAACCCCTCGCTCCGCCTCCTTAATCACCATGCGCAGGCGCCCCAAGCCGCGCAAAAAAACCTCCGCAGGGCCCTCGAGCAGCTTTTGCCCAACTGACTGCTATTGTTCCGCACACCTTCTCTGGCCTTCCACAAGGTCGGCCATTCTTCCATCCCCCCTCACCAAGAGTCAGGTGCCAAGAGTGAGACCCGCCCCCTCTTCTGTCGCTCTCCGACCCACCTCTTATCTGTACTCCCTCCCTTTTTTGCTCTTGAAGCCGAAAGAAGCCGAAGCAACGGCGGAAAAAGCCGAAGTTTTCCCTTGAGCGTGAGGCCTTCCCGAAGCAGTGCCGGAAGGGAACGAAATTCTCCGGAAGGGGCGGAGTGACCCAGTGGAACCTCCGGAAAGAGCCGAAGATTAGATTCGGGCTTAATCTCTTGAGGGGTCGTGAGCGAGAAAGAGCCGAAGGTCTGGACGGTTAGGATTGTTGGAAGTGACCGACTGCTGGGACAGGGCCAGCGAGGGGTGGGACGAGTCTCGAGGAAGCCAGAGACTGAGACGGTTTGAGTTGTAGGAAAAACCCGGACCTTTACAAGGGGCTGGCGTAGGGGAACGCGAGGACCCACGGAATTCTCCGAACGTTGAGACGCTTGTCTCCGAAAAGTTGCCGAAACTTGGGCAGCCTGCAAAATTCTCGCATTGGGTGGTTTCGAGGGTAGCCGTCGCCTCCTGCAGACTTCTCCGTCTACAGTCCGAGAATAGCCGACTGGCTTC
>LOJH01066322.1:0-10084 GCA_001685095.1 Ellobius talpinus | reverse complement strand
GCCATGTGGCTCAGTACCTTTTTCAGTGGGGTAGCTTACATCTTGCTTCTTAGGTGGCCTAGGCAGGAATGCGGAGGGAGCTTCTTGCTTCCTAGAATACTCCTGTTCTTATCGCCCCGCCTCTACTTCCTGTCTGATTGACCCACCTATACTTTCTGCCTGGCCAATCAGCGTTTTATTAAAATACATGATTGACAGAATACAGACAATTCTCCCACACCAGGCTTATAGTTTCAAAAGGTTATTTCCGTAACTATCATATTCAAGACCATAGGAACAGACAAGCAGATGTGGCACTGGAGCCATGCCTGAAAGCTTACACCTTGGTCCATATGTGCAAAAGGAAAGGAATAGAGAGTTAACTGTGAATGGTATGGGATTTTGACAACTATATGATCTCCCTAGTTACCTCCTCCAATGAGGTCATACCGCCTCATCCTTCCCAAACAGTTGTGCCAACTTAGGGGAAAGCATTGAAATAGGTGAGCCCATGAGGGCCATGTTCACTTAAACTGGCACAGAAAGAAAGGCGGACAACTGAATAAGATAAAACTCAAGTGTGGCATAGACTTGTCACAACTACTTTCAGAACAACTAATTCAATCCCACAAAGATTGTATTAATCCTACTTCACTCATCATCTTTTGAAAGTTTCACTTCCTCTCAACAAAATTTCAAAAACAAATTTTATTATATGAGTGTGTGTGTTTGTGTGTAACACATGTATGTATGTGTACTCATATGTGTGGGGGTGTATACACATGCATGTGGAAAACAGAGGTTGAGTTTCTTCTTTGATCTCTGTAATAACTGATGCCAGGTAACCCTGAGCTCTGCTTTACCTAGTATTGCCAGCCAGATTGACCCAGAAAACTCCTGCCTATGCCTCCCAAGGACTGGGATCATATGTTGGACCCCATACTTTTTGAGTATTAGGGAAGACTTTCAGATCCAAACTTCAGTCTTCATGTTTGTGCTGCATGCAGTTTCCCCAGTCACCCATTTACCCATTCACAAGAACCAAATTTCAATGCAAACTCTGGAAAGGATTAACTATATTCAGATTAGAGCGATACTGGGTTTCACTTGTCTGTTATGATACCTCAAAGGAAAGAAACACATAAGACTGCTCATACTCTCTCTGCCTTTAAGCATAACACCTCAGATGCAGGAATAAGTGAATTCCTGTCTCACAAGCAGATGGATAGTGTTTTGCCCAAGTTGATAGAGCCCCCCCAGGAGACCATCAAAATCCAGTCAAGTCCAGAGTGCAAAAGCAAGGTTTCTTCTTTCTGGCTAGCTGGGAGTTCCCAACTACATGCTAAGCAGCATAGTAGGGAGAGCTCCCATTCCTCGTTCCTCATTTGGGGTTAACGTATGCTGTGGGATCACATTCTGCTCCTTCAGCCAATAGCCTTTAAGATACCATCTCACTGGGACGTGGTCTCTTATACTTTAAAAAGCAGCTGGACCCATGTGCCTGCTCTCTTGCTTCTGGCTCCCATTCTGTGCTCAGAGGACTGTTGTTTAGGATGGTGATCTGTAAATTTTCCTATTAAATAATAAAACCCTTTTTATCTATTTTTCTGAACTAATATGAAATATTTTTACGGCATCAGACATAGGCAAAAACCACAAGCCAGTTTTACTTATGATCAAGGGGGGTGATTTTGCTGAGTACAGGGTATGGACTACTTCTGCTTCTGTGCATGACCCCAGCTTTCTACCCAGGCAGTTATTTCTGCTCTTGTCTAGACCACAAAGCTGGGGGTTGACAGGGGGCTAGCTGCTAGGGACAGTGGGTCTGCACTTTTGCAAAGTTCCTGTTTCCAGGTAACTCTTGATGCTGCTCAAGGCATGTGTCTTAATCATCTCCTGACCAAGCAAAGCTTTTAAAAATTTTTTATGTCCTTACAGATAGAATATTCAAATAAAGCTTGACAGACACTGGTGTGTACGTAAAAGAGAATGAACACAGTGGTAGTTCTAATCCATACTAATCTAAAGCATTTAACTATATATGTTTATCAGGTGTGTTTTAAGTAAAATGTTTAAAAGTAGCCACATATGGCTGGTTATTCCATGGATTGTAAAATTTTAAACAAGTTAAATGATTAATTGCTGTTGTTGGAGATTGGCCGATTTCACATCACATCCACATTCTTTGGAATACTGAAAAGAAGCTGGTCTGGCATGTGGTCCAAGGGCTGTCCCATAACCAAACTCTTTTAGAGATGGGTTTCAGCAGATAAGTTCATATGAGACTACTGGGTTCTGCTTTGTCAAAATTTCAAATGATGTATTTACTTATATCTTTGTGTTTGGCTTGACATGGAAATATTAAGCTATATTTCTTATTTGTATCCTTGAGTTAAACACCAATGGAGAATAAGATTTTGAGAATTGAACGTGGAATCAGATTTAATTATATTCAAGTCTAGCAACTATGTCAGTCAACCAGCAAAAGATAGATATATATTAAAAGCAGTAGAGTTAATGAAGAAATAATGAAAGGATATTAACACGATAAATGGCATGTGCTACTACAATAATAGGCAACTAAGATCAAGAAAACACACCAAATATACACAAATAGGCACTTTTATATGACATTAGTTCTCACTATCACCATAAAAAACACATTTGTTCTTTCTCCTCAAGACTTGTAATTAATGAGAAGCAAAGAACAATGATATAACTGAAGTCAAAGTCAAAATTCCAAATACAATTTTCCCACTAAAATAAGGTAGATTTCTTTGAATAGATAGTTTATCCCATAATTGCAGCAAAAATTGCCACATTAAAGTAGAATTTTTTCCATTGGCCACATGAAGGTAGATTAATTTATCTAACAAGAAGAAAGTGAGAAAGGTATAAATGAGACTCAATAACATAAATGAACCACGCTGAAAAAATTCAATTGCTCAAATTGACTTCAATTTGAGCTTCTAAATAAATAATGATATTGATGGGTTATCATCAATAGAACAAACCAAGAAAATACTGATCCACATGGGATGTCATTTTAAAATTAATCATTTAGAAGTTTAAGAAGTAACATTAGAGGTAAGGCAATTTTGTGTTTACTTGCTGCTTTAATACAGGGTTTCTCTAAATACTAGCCCTGGCTGTCCTGGAACTTGCTTTATTGACTAGACTGTCCATAAACTCACAAGATCTACCTGTCTCTGCCTCCCAAGTGCTGAGATTAAAGGTGCATACCACCACTACCTGATTTAAGTATGGTATTTAATTTTGTCTTAATAAATAAGTGTACTAGGTACAAATGAAAGATTAACTCCATGATGGATAAAACTGGTATAATTGTAATTGAACAAACAAACTTCAAAATAACAAGGGATATTGGTATTAAATAATACATAAAGGTATTAAATGACATTAAAGAATATATTATTATTATTCAAAGAAACACAGCCAAAATAGATAGATGATGGATTTATTGGTAGAAGTGTAGATTGAGAGATAGATAGATTGATGATTGATAAACAGTATTAATATCTAGATTATAGTTATGTAGAAATATTGGATAGATCATTGATAGGTAGATGATAGATATATAGAAATGGTATCAGAGGAATTGGCTCACATGAGCGCAGAAGCCGAACATCCCCACAGCTAAATATCTGATATCTGGAGACCCTGATATGTGAGTAATATAGCCTTGTTCACAACAAAGGCATCCAGCAAGGGAGAGTGAATGAGTAACTTTGATCACAAGGTTAAAGTCTTGAGAAAGTTGCAGATTTTGTGTATAATGACTGACATTCAGAATACAGAAAACTTGAACATATGATGTCAAAGGGAAAATCAAAAAGTTATTTCAGCACCCAAAGAAAAGAAATTCACCTGCCATGAATTGTCTTCTCATGATGATGTCAGATATCCTCCACCAATGCACTGAAGTATGCTCCATCTCTTAAGGACAAAACCTCACAGACACACCAAGGAATAATGTTTAACCAGCTTCTTAAGCCTTCCTAAATCTGGATAAATAGATACAGAAATTTAATCATTAAATAAATGTTTCTCCCAGCACGTCTATTATATTCATGTGGACTCCAAATTTTGTACAAATTTAAAGAAACATTTTGTATATTAGCAAGTTTTTAATACCAAAGCATTAATGTGCTGAAAATTAAGCAAAGACTTGAGATTGGTTCTCTCCTCTTATAGAGTAAACATATGTAGAAACTGAATTCAACAACTGATTTCAAGCTTGGTCCTTTGCTGTAAAGGACTGTTATGCTAACTGTGAAAATTACTAGTACTGGACATTGGTTTGAGAGGAAAATACAAGCAAAATATTTTTGAGAGTTGTTCTGTGATTATAAGTAAGAATGGTTTATGCAAATGATTGACAACTTATTCTCAAACGGAAAAATCATTTTTCTATTTTCAATCAAAAGTAATAAATTTCATATGTTTAAAATGAACTCAAAAGGCAAATATACTAAAAATGAATTAGTAATCCTAGATTTAAGTAATGCAAATTTTAAAATGTACATATGTTTATGAGTATATGTTTGTTTATATACAAGGTAGAAATACAAGATAGCAAATTATTTTAATATATAATGATCATTTTTATGTTTGTGTACATGTGTTTATGCATGCTAGCTAAGTAATAGAAAACAGAACATCAAGATGGATCTCATTGAAAGATGATGAAGAGATAGGTATAGTTAATTGTTTTAGAATTGTTCAGTTGTCTTATACATCTGATGTAATATTTCATACTTCTAAGAAAATAACATTTTACTGAATGTTACTCTATAGAATATTTCATGAATGTGTTTCTCAAGGAAAACAGCCTCCTTGCTTTAAATGTTTCAGAGCTAACAGAGCAAATGCAATTTCAAAAAGCACCATAAAACTGTAAAATTTCAGAAAAGAAAAACTGTTCTGTCATAGAGTCAAAAAATTAAAAATTGTCACAGAGAGAAGGTATGGCAAAGAAAGCCCTGCACTTTGCAGTCTGACATAGCTGCCATTACTACACATTCCCATTGTTCTGGTCTATGAAGTCTAAGGCTACTTGTATAACCTTTTTGAGCCTTGAATTTCCTCTTGGCAAATAAGAAAATTATAATCAGTCATAGAGCTGCTGAGAGACTAAGAGGGATTACAAATGTAAGTGGTGGGCACTGGACTATTTGATTTATTGGTTTTCTTTTTTAAATAGATATGAAATATTGATTACCTTTCATTGCTATAATCTATTTGACAAATGGACTGAACTTCCTCATGAATTGCTAGACTTCGGAACATTGGAAAGTCAAAAGTGCACACTGTATATTTTAGAAAATAATATTGTGCTCCTTCATGGAAATAGGAGTCCCATATCCTGACCTCAGTGATACGTCCCAGTGTTTTGCATGGATTGGCTTCTAAACAAACATTGAGTTGAACAAGAACCACCATGGTGCCATAAGCATCATTGCTTAAGAATTCCTAGGATTGAGATTCATAGTAAGTGTAAAATTAGCCCTCCTTTTAAAATGACTGGTTTAATTTCAAATTTACTGATAAATAACAAGTTTTATAAAAATTTATACTGCTGGCATTTTGTGATCACCCATGGTTGTGAGAAATGCAACAAAACTTGTATTCATTCATCCTTCATATGTATTCCCAGGCATATTATTTTTCAAATCTCATCTAGGAAAATAAGGCCTACAAGGCTGAGAGATGAGCCAACCTGGAGTCTGCCTGAGAGCCTAGCAACAAGTGCTGTTGGAGGTCCTGATCATGTTTAGCCAATGAGTGGTAACCATACTATTTGAAAGGATCAGAATGCAGCCTGGGTGCTAGGAGGAGGACAGATATATAAGGCTCTCCCTATTGCTGAATAAATGAATCTGCTGCTGGCTTTTTCCCTGACTCCCAGAGATTATGCCATTGATGCCACTGTATCTCAGCCCCTCCCCCTAGTCTTGCACCTGGACAGGTTCTGGTCATCTCCTTCTCATTCACAGCACTGGATAGTGCCTGCAAGATGGTGTATTTCAGTGAGAAGGGCCCTGGATGTTGTGCGTTCTCTGTTCCTTCAGCAGGAAAGTGTTGGAACTTCCTTCCTTTTTTTCTTTTGTGTTGTCTGTCATGTTTGTCTGTCCATCCAGTTAGGAAGGCACACTTTTTTCTGTTTTAGTTCAGTCAGCACCTCCATATAAGATCTGACTCCCCCCCAACACACCCCATCCCATACACAGGAGATGGAAGCAAAGCTCAGCTCTCAAGCACCATCCCTAATCTGGAGACACTGTGTGGGCCTATGGCCATGGCCTAAAAAGCCACAGAACTTCCCCACTAAGCATAAAACATGAATGTCTGGCACAATTTTCCACCCCTTTTGACTGTCTTCTTCTCTTTGACTGTGGTTGGCTTGCTATATCCCTTCACAAAATGGATAACTGCTCCTCCACCTCTGCCCCTTCCATGTCTGATCTCGGCATGACATCTGATGAGGAGGAGACAGACAGTTCAAGCCCCATGAAGAACTCTAAGGAGAGGTTGGTCTCACTTAAGACCACGTGTGCCACTTCCCCATTAGCTCCCCTCCTGCTGCAGGAGGCTATACCTCCACACACAGCAGTACCCTTGGAGTGAAGCGCCTCAGTGTCCCTCTGGCCCTGAAGGCAGAAATTTCCTCATGCTGCAGTATGACCCTCAGCCACCACAGTTCCTCCCCACATCTTAGGCCTCAAAGGCAGGCAGAAGCCTTTCTGGTCAACCTGAGACAAACAGCCATTAACCAGCCCTGGATACCCAACCCCATAGCTGAACTCTCCCTTTTCTAAAAGGCAACTAGTGAGTTGGGTTCAAATTCACCTTGCTTCAAACAGGTCCTCACTCAATGGGCAATGCAACTACAGAGTTACTTTGATTGGCATAGTCTGCTCAATGCTGTACTGGAGCCAGCTGCCTATCTTAGCTTGAAAATGGCTTACTATGATCAGGTAGAACCTCAAGCACAGCACAGACAAACCTCTAAATTAACATTCCAGTGATGCTTGATATGCTCACTGGACAAAGTAACTTTGTCCATCCCATCCATCTGGCACAGATTAGCCATAAAGCCCATTACCAACAGGTTTCTGACCCAGCATCCAAGACTCTTAAGGCATGCACCCTGTGGGAACCTTCAGCTTACTTCTACAATCTTATTCAACAGCCAGGAGAAATATTTACTGATATTTTTTTTTACAAGTGTCAATGAGGCAGTGGAGCAGAGAGTCGACCTAGGCCCCACTAGGGGAATTTCAATCTAACAATTGGTCTGGGAAGGGCTTAATGTCCCCACCAGCAATGTGGTCACGGCGATATGCAATGAGCACATTCACAAATGGGTCCTGGCCACAAGAGATCCTGATCCCAGTAATAGTCCCATTGCTGCCCTCACTGCTTCCCTGAATGCTCTCTTTGTGAAAAGGGAATGTGAAAATGACACACCCAAGCCCCCTCCAAGTAAAAGGATCTTGCTGGGGATGCAGCAAAACAAAACATCTGCTGCCTGACTTCCCCTGGGTAAAATGTAGATTCCAATGCCCCAGATGCAATAAGGGATTTCATTGGGCAAAGGATTATAGATCATAGTCTACCAAAACACCATCCCCTTTAAACTCCAGGTGGAGTTTAAACTCCTCAGCCACACCATTAAGAAGAGGCTCTAGCAATCCAAAAATCTACTGGACACTACCCACTTGTCCGTGCTTCCCAGTGGTGACCATTTATCTTGATGGACAAGCTGTTAGAGGCCTGGTAGACATGACTGTGAACATCACCATATTCATAGAAACAGAGGTGATCCACTTCCCCATTGGAAATTTAGACCTAGACATCCCAGCAGTGGAGAAGGAGACCCACAAGATCCCAAACTTACCAACCATCTGGTCCATCAGAAAGACCTTGATGGCAATAAAGGAGCCACTCACCCTATTGTGACTTATGTACCAAGAAACCTCTGGAGCAGAGACATTCTGGAAGATATGTGTGTTGTATATGGGTGCTGTTCTATCTACTGTATTTCCATATAATGGTGAAATATTTCAACGCTCAGAAAATGTAAGTGTATAAACGCAAATTCACCTGGATAATCACAGGTGATATCTTCACTTTAAGGCCACGAATTTAACTGTAACTCTGAAAAACACTTACAAAAATTTAATACCTGAAAATTTAAGAAACTGAATCAAATTTTTAATGGCTTGTTTAGCATGTTGCATTCTTGCCTCTGAATATCAACATACAAGTCTACATGTCTATGTGTAAAATGAATCCATTCTAAACACAAATCTCCTCAGTAGCAATCCACAAACTATTTCATTAGATTTCATTTTTAGACAGTTTCTAATCCTTGCAAACAGAACTCTGCTGAGTATTATACTAAAATGTCTTCAGCTCACTTAAATTAAATAGTAAAAAAAATAAGAATCATCTTAACCTTCAAACAGGCAATAAAAAGAAGCAAAGAACAAAATGAAAGAAATGAAATAAAGCAGTGAAGTATTTCAGTAAATCAATGAATGAAACTTACCTCAATATGCCAAATGAAGGATGAAGTAAAAAAATTAAAATGTTCTTACCCAACTGCTATATGAATAAGCAACTTACTTCAAATACAGTGAACTAAAATCAGTGTAAATACCATTTTGGAGGCAAAGGCATGGTGATTGACATAAATTCCTTAATATTTTCACTAGCCTAGGCCACAGGTCAAGACACACACACACACACATATATGAAAGTTAAGTTTACACACACACACGAATGTTCTCCCTATGCATATGAATAATAAAGTTAAATGGGTAAAGCTGACTTAAAAGCTAAACAGTAAAAAGCAGGGGACTACAAGGGACATTGCAGGATAAATCTACTGAACAAGGTAGCATGCCAAGTCATAACTGAAAAACTTATAGAATTCAAACAACAATTAGGCACCTATATAGTTCTAGTTGAGATTTCAGTATCTTTTCTAGGAACTCGCAGATATCTTAGGAAAGTAAATCCAAAGCCAGTACTATATATTCACTTCAATGTCACACTTTAATCTTGCACAAAATTAGGTTGAAATAGTCATGTGCACACACACATGTGTGTGTATGTGTTTGAGAAATGTTTTTATTTTGATAAAAAGTAGCAAAAGTAAGGAAAGAAGAAAAGAGAACAAAGTTAGGGGGAAAGGGTACAAACATTAAGTAAAACTTGCTATGGGTGAGCATGTCCTTTTTAACTATCCGTGTCTTAATAGCTATTTTGTAAAATGAGAATGCACAGGAACAACAATTTTGCTCAGCCTTGTTTGTCATTATACCTGCAAACCTGGCACAATGCTGCATTTGTCTTCTTGATAAGTTGCAAACCCACATACACTGTGTATGGACATACTGTACATTCTGAGGTAGTGCTGTGAGTTAAGTTTTCCAGATAATTATGACCAATAAACATCATAGGCACATATTATATTTTCCACACCCTGAAAAGACAATAGTTAAAACAGAGCTTTTATAGTGTAATGGTTGCTCTTTTATTGCTGTGATTAAACACCATGATCAAGGAAACTTACAAAAGGAAGGGTTTATTTGGGCTTCAAAGGGCTGAAAATCTGTCACCATGGGGAAGTAGCAGGCATGGTGCCTGGAGTATCAAGCTAAGAGCTCACATCTTTAACTGCAAACAATAATGGAGAGAAAGAGAGAGAAAGTTGGGGGAAGGGTCACTTGTTTGTTCCTGGGACCCGGCTATCTTAGACCTGAAATAATCACACAGAAACTGTATTAATTAAATTACTGCTTGGTCCATTAGCTCCAGCTTCTCATTTGCTAACTTACATCTTAATTTAACCCATTTTGATTAATCTGTGAGTATCGCCATGTCTTACTAGTAAAGTTTCAGCATGTCTGATTCTCCATGGAGTCTCTATGGCTCTATGGCATCTCCCTCTCCACCTTCCTTCTCCCAACATTCAGTCCAGTTTTCCCTGCCTACCTAAATTCTGCCATATTAACCAATAAAATCTACACATAGACAAAAGTACCTCCCACATGGGGAGAGAGAGAGAGAGAGG
>LOJH01066319.1:0-10357 GCA_001685095.1 Ellobius talpinus | reverse complement strand
TTTCTTTATTAACCAATGAAAGTAACACATAAGGCAGATGACCCTCCTACATCACTTGGGTAACTTTTTTCTTAAGTTTGTTGTTGTTTCTGTGTTTTGTTTCTTTCCAAATTTGTTATTTCTCTATGGAAAAACTACTGATTAGTGTATTTTTCTACTTTATTGAATTTGTTTACCACTTCTACTAGTCTCTTGTTGGAGGCCTTTGGTATTCTCCCCCCCTTTAGTATAATGTTGGCATTAGATTGGTTAGTTACTGCTTTTATTGTGTTGAGTTACTATGTTTGTACCTCCTTTAAAGTAAGGGCTGTGAGGATCATGAATGATTTACTTGTTAATGAACTATTCCTCACCTCAGTCCTCCTTCTCTATTTCACTAACTCACAAATATTAACTAAAACACACACACACACACATACACATGCACGAGTTGGGGAACAGAGAGAAAGAGAACGATGACAGTCCCTCTGATCATCCCCTAGCATTTCCTGAGGTAAGTGGTTTGTTTCACTGAGATAGTTTTGTGTGCAGTGCTGGGATCACCTGCAAAGCACTTACAAAGAGTATTTTATGTATCATAAAGCAATGATTCTATGAGGGCCTTTCCTATCTTTGTCATGACACCTTCCTCTGTTGATAACACCTGGCATCAGCATATAATATAACAAAAGGGCAATTTTGTTACCCATGTAAACAAATTCCAAAGTGGCTGGCACATACACAGAATCCTAGTAATCTGGAGACTGAAGCAGAATGATCAAAAGTCTAAGGCCAGTCTGAGCTATACAGCAGCATCACGTCTTTTAAGTTAATTATCTAATTAAAATTCCCAACTATACAGCCCTATAACAAACAATCCAACAATCAGAAATAGTCAGAAAAGGAAAGGCTGAATGTTAGGATCAAGTCTGGTCTGGTCTGGTCTCATCTCATTTGTTCTCAATTGTTCTCTGGACTGGGCCAGAGAGGACCAGGGATTCATCTCAGAATGAATATAGAACAATAAATTACAAGTATGCATCTTCAAACAAGATAATCATGTTTTACATTATGGATTACAATTTTAATTAAGGTTGGCATACTTTTGCTGCTGTGCTTTAAGAAATTAACTAAGTTGGACAAGCTCTCAGTCTTTAACTACACCAAACCTGTTTGTGATTTTTGGCACTCCACGTGTTAGGTGTGTTATGAAGATGACAGCGTGCCAGTCATCCAAGCTGTCAAATGCCCACTAAAAGCCATTCTGAGCCAAACTCATTTGCACTCAGATGAACACCTTCTGAGAAGCAATCACTTAAATACTTACAGTTTCAGGTGCCACTCACAGACAGTTAAACAAATTTTGCAATGAATCCAGAATTATTTTTTTCCCAAAGTACTGCAATAATTCCACTGAATAAACCAAGGCAAAGGATTATGACGGTTAGTATACTGAATCACAGTGCATCAAACATTCACAGTGTAAATCATCAGGTTTGGACATGTGTGCAATTATATGGTTTAAAACACAATATTAAAAATAAGTCTTCCCTATAGCAGTAAGAATGCTGCCACAATTTTCTGGCAAGCACTTACATAGATACAAACTACTGGCAAATTGTCCATGATATGCCTCAGAATTTATTAGTGTGCACTGCACACTCTTTAACCCACTAATCCTATAGGAAAGACAGTCCTGATAAATAAGTGGGGGTTAGGTTGGGAAGAGAGGCATATGAGCAGAACCCTTTTGTGTTACTGTAAAGCAAAAAGTGTCCAAAGAAGTTTCTTTTCGAGAACTGTGACTTCAGGGCTGGGTCTTCACAGTCAGTTTCTTTTGGTCCTCATGAAGAAACTGTTTAAGTCAGGTTTGCTGAGGCTGAGGCATGCCTGTGCTCAAGTAACTGGGACACTGTCTCCCAGTGAGTATGCCACATGCAGGAAATCCTCTCTGAGAATTTGTGGATCTATTTAATTTTGTTTATACACCATTATGTATTTAATAAGACAGCACTGTAGACTGGGAATATTTTGAAACTGGGGTAAGGGTCTGTGGTAACTTTTTGGAACAAGAAGATATTAGTCTACTTGGTAGGGTGACATACACAGAGACACAGAAATGCAGCACAAAATGGGGTAGAATTAAAGGACCTTACAGATAAATCTTTCTTCAAAATAAATTAATTTAAATAACTCTTTTTGTTTGTTAGGTTGGTTGGTTTTCCAAGACAGGGTTTCTCCTTGTAGTCCTGGATGGAACTTGCTCTGTAGACCAGGCTGGCCTCAAACTCAGAGATCCACCTTACTTTGTCTCCAGTACTGGGATCAAAGCATAATTGGCCCATTCATATTTTATTGGCTACAGAAAACTGCTTGGCATGTATCCAGTTCTATTTTGCATTTCTATTTTGTTGTTGCTTGCTTATTCATTTTAATATTTTTGTTGTTGTTCTTTTATCCTAAGTGAAGTTTCCCCTCCCTCCTCTCCTGCCAATTCCTTCCCACCATTTTCTCTCACCATCCATTCACTCCTCCTCTGTTTCTCTTCAGAAAAGCAAAGCCTCCCATGGATATCAGCCTTCATGGTATATCAAGTTGCAGTGAGACTAGGCACCTTCTCTTATTTTATGGCTGGACTAGGCAACCTAGTAGGAGGAATAGGATCCCAAAGTAAGTGATACAGTCAGAGACAGACCCTGCTCCCATTGTTAGGAGTCCCTCAAGAAGATCAAGCTATACAACTGTAGCATGTACTCAGAGTCCAATGCAGGTTCCCTAGTTGCCTGTTCAGTCTCTGTGAACTCCTATGAGCCCAGGTTAGTTGATTCTGTGGGTTTTCTTGTGATGCTCATGACCCCACTGGCTCCTACAATCCTTCTTCTCTTTCTTACATAGCAGGATTTCTTGAGTTCTACCAAATGTTTGGCTGTGGTCTCTGCTTCTGTTTCCACCATTTGCTTGGTGAAGCCACTCTGACGACAGTTGAGCTAAGCACAATCTATGAGTATAGTAGATCATCATTAGGAATCATTTCATTTACTTTTTTCCCAGTCATTTTGGTTCTATCCTGGGTTTCTGGGATATCCTGCCTCTGGGTCCTGGCCCTCAGGGATGAGCTCCCTCTCACGGTATAGATCTCAAACTGGGCCAGTCATTGATTGGTCACTACCACAATTTCTGTGCCACCTTTATCCCAGCACATTTTGTAGGCAGCACAAATTGTAGGTCAAGGGTTTTGTGACTAGGTTGATGTCCTAATCCCTCCACTGAAAGTCTTTCCTGGTTACAGGAGATGATATTCAGGCTCCGTATCACTCATTGTTAGGAGTCTTAGATAGGGTCACCCTCATAGATTGTTGAGAGTTTCCGCTCATCCCAGAGATGCCCAGAATCCAGCTGTCTCTTCCAGTACTCTCTTCCTCTATTCTCCTTCCACCTGATCCTCCTGTTTGTTCCCTTTTATTTTCAAAATTTATATTTCTTAAAAATAGAGAAACAGGGTCAGACTCTGGACCCCAAGACAGAATGTTGTTTGTATTTTTGCCCAGGCTGAAGCACAAGTGATGAAAATAAGTGTTATAGAAAAAAATAAAAACTGTAAGGAAGGAACTGAGCTAAAAGAAAAAGAATATGGTTTGAAAGAATCAAGTAATTATAATATTAAGGTGTATCTTAGGGTTTCTACTGCTGTGAAGAGACACCATGACCATGGCAACTCTTATAATGGAAAACATTTAATTGGGGCTGGCTTACAGTTCAGAGGTTCAGTCCATTATCCTGGTGGGAAGTATGGTAGCACACAGGCAGACATAGTGCTGGAAAGGACTGAGAGTTCTACATCTGGATCTTCAGCTGCAAAGAAAAGTTGAGTTTCTGAAACTTTAGAGTCCACTCCTGGTGACACATGTCCTCCAACAAGACATCTATTCCAACAAGGCCATTCCTCCTGGATAATAGTAATATAATAACATATTAATATATCAACATATATTAGTATGTTAATTATATATGATGTGTTAATATTTAATAATATAATAATATTATTATTTATTAATAATGCCACTTCCTATACATCTATGGGGAGCATTCAAATCACCACAAGGAGTATAGCAGAAGAAAGAACAGAAATGAAAGTGAGGAAAAAATACATAAAAAATAGCAGATTAATAAGTTTGCAAAAGAAGCCTGTGAAGTGAGAGTTTTTAAAATAATACTGTGCTGAAAACCACTACAAAAGCTTCAGGAAGGCAACAGTGGGATTTCTTCTAAGGTTATAGCTGAAATTTGTATTAAGGACTCTCTTTCTCTCTCTCTCTATATATATATATATATCTTTCTCTCTATCTCTATCTCTCTTCTTTCTGTTTTTCAGTCCATAAAGAATTAAAATATTGTTTTCTAGAATACTTTTTAAGGGAATACCTAAAAAAATACGCAGAGCTACACAGACACCTAACCCTGAAATCCTTTTGGCTGTATGGAAGTAAAAACTGGTTTTGAAACAGTAAAGATATTGTTTGGGTCAAAATCCTATTATGAAACAAATGGAACACTTATTAAAAATTTTTTGGCTTGATGAGAGTTTAAATATAACAAAACTGATGGCATAGGTGTGTGGCAGATAATGGAGCCACAAGAACAAGGGGACAAGGGACAATACTTCTGTATCACTGACTCACAGCAGAAGGAAGGGTATTAAAACATAAAATAGATGCTCGAGGATGCTCGATGAGTAAAACACATTTAAATAAAGAATCTAAGAAACGTTTTTCCTCACCTAGAGGGACGGAAGGAACTAAGAAAAAATGAAACAAAAGAGCTCACTGTGTATCTAATCACTGCACGAGCTGATAGCCATGGTTGTGTGGTTGGCTCAGTCTGATCAAAGTTCCAGACATACTGCATGGTTTGTGGGAGGAAATGGCTCTGTGAATATTCAAGACCACACATCAAATATCTTTGCAACTCAAAGGTTTCTTTTTTTGGCTTTTCCTGACCATAGAAAAATAATATTAAAAACTGAGACAGATGTATTATTTCTGGGAGGTCTCAGAATAACTTTTGATGTATTGCTTTATACCCACAAGGAAGAAACGGTGTGATAGAACCACTGTCAAGAAGCAATGAGCTTCATTTTGACATCATTTGAAGAAAATTTGTAAAACAAGAACAAAAGGCAGGACTAATATGGTAATCCCTTTGAAATCAGATCAAATTATATGCACAATAAAAATCATGATGGTATCTGTTACCAAAACACTCTTGTAGACATTACTGAAAAGTAATTGAATAATTTCCCTATTTTGATTGCTACGTTGAAGTTATTTAAGAATATGTTTTTTGTTTTTAGAAATGCATTCTGAAAAACTGAGGATATGGCAACTGGCAGGTTGTTCACTCTCCAGTGGAGGGCTCTTGCACATATGGGCAGTACTAACTAGACTTAGTGAGTTATCAAAAACTAAACAAAAAAAGGACATGAATTTGTGAGGGAATGGTGCGGTGGATGGAGCTGGAGGAATCTAGAAGGAGAAATAGGAGTCTAGAGAACTCTCATTGTATATGTATATAAAATTCTCAAAGAAAAATATTAAGAAAAAAGAAAATGCATCACTGGAAGTTTAAAATAGCATTAACATTTTATATTGCATATTTTTCAAAAGAAAATATGTAAACTGTAAAATAATTTTATATTAAAATATCATAATATGTATTAAACATTGTTTTTCATTTTCTTCTTATAACCTAAAATCATGAGCAAGCTCTTTTCTTCTCCCTTGGTGAGTACTTTCAGTCTGCGTCTCACACTTTATCCTTTGTGCTTTGAACATGGTGAAATATCTCTGAATGTTTCTAAAATAGAAACTTTTCATTGCTGTCACTTCCTTTGTGATATCTCCACCCTTTGGACCACAGCCGCATTCTCCATTTATATTGCTAAGTCCACCTAAACTAAATAAACCTCTGGTCACACACCTAGAATCTCTTGCAGTGATGGCAGTGGCAACACTCTCATGGGCAGACTATCATTTACGTTCAATTTAAACTTTACCCCCAACATGGCCATTATTCATTCTTTTTCTGGTACTTTTATCTTTGTGTGTGGATTCTCTTTTCCACTTATCCTCGTGTGTAAAATGTCACATGGATTTATTACGAGGAGACAAAGAATAGGACAAATACTTTCTTTGTTGCTTATAGATGAATGGAATAACAGATATGCAGGAGCCAATCATTGACAAATTGGAAAAACTGGTGATTGGTCATTAATGATGATATGCACCTATTATTGTTTAGATAATTGTTGATAAAGAGACAAAAGTGAAGTTTGTACACAATATAATTACTCAGCTGATATACTTTAGTAGCTGAAAATTTGAACTGCATTGTTGGGGTGAACTGATATTTTTTAATTACATCAAGGTAACTGAAATACAAGTGTATTGAAACTCAACAAAAGGGAATGAGTTCTCCTTTGTAAAACAATTCACAGTTGCACTGTAGAAGTATTAATCTAGTACCCGGGGTCCCCTTTGATAGAAAGCACCATAAGAACTCGGACCACGCTAACTTTTGTTAACAAAGGTATATTCAGTGTTGCATTTTCCAAGTAGTATCACCTTGAGTCTCACAACCTATTGAGATACTCACTATTAATCTCATTTTATACATGAAGATTTTGAAAATGAGAAAAATTAAATAATTTATTCTTGTTCTGCAGAATCAAATGTTTACAGACTCAAATTCTTTTCTTTTAAATTCAAGGCCAGTACTCATTCCCTTAAACCATCTAGTTCAACCTAGTAGGAATGTAGCATAGTCAATGAGGGGTCCCTTTGGAAGCCACAGCACCATGCTTTCTATAAAAGCTTAATAATATAAGGGAAAGCAAAGCAACAGCAAATTTAGTGAGTGAATAAATACAAGTTTCTACTTAAATTTTGATCTTAACCTTCATGGTGAGGATTTAGAAAATTTTAAATTTTTCTCCAAACTTCTAATTAAATGTTTATTAAATCTATAAAAATACTGAAACCAACAAATACACTGACTAAAGGCAAAACAATATTTCCTAGCCTTGGGAGGTAAGTATATTATCTCCATAAGCAACGGAATGAATTAGGAAGTACATTCTTGAATTCTAACCCTCATTTGAACCAAAATTATAAGGAAAGGAACCTGGAAGACAGAAGAGTTTGACTCGGGACCATTTGAAGGGTAGGATGTGGTAGACATGGAGAGGGATGAAGACAGAACAGGGTTTGGCTCAGGACCATTTAGAGGGCAGGCAGGATGTGATGCAGTAGACATGGAGAAGGATGAAGACAGAACAGGGTTTGGCTCAGGACCATTTGAAGAGCAGGATGTAATGCAGTAGACATGGAGAAGGATGAAGACAGAACAGGGCTTGACTCAGGACTGTTTAGAGGGCAGGATGTGGTGGAGCAGACATGGAGAGGGATGCTCAAAGAGGGTAGCAAAGATAAGCATGAACAAAGAACAAGATCCACATGAACAGAAATGTCATAATGAAACCCATTGTACTGGACATTTAACAAAACCTGTGGGAGAAAGACAGCTTGTTTTTAAGGAAGCATATAAAAGAAGAAGATTGTATGTCCAGCAACTCTAAGGCATTTATCAAAAGCCTCCCACTGTTGTCCAAAGAGGTTAGCCTCGAAATTGCTCACTCCTTTCTCTTCCTTCCCTACTTCCAAAGTTATTTTTCAGCTATTTGTATCAGGAGGCAGCAGTGTATCAGCAATTAAAGTGTAGGGCAACTGGGATCATCCCATGATGCTTTTATATTAATGATGGACATGGCATTTGATGTAGTCTACTGAAATGGAAAATCACACCTTTGTTATCATATAGTATGATTCTTTTAGCAAGGAAGAGTCATAACTCGCTATTTAAGAAGTGCTTTCACTTTCTATTTTCTACTGTTGTGTGGGTAGAACTGTTATTACAAGTATGTATTATTTATGGGACCAATAATAGGAAAAGGGGGAAATCAAGGAGAGAGACAGACTCAGAGAAAGGGTTAACCAAATAGTGATTCATGGGAAAAGCCATAAGGAGACTTCATAAATCTTTTAATGCAGCACTTAAAAAGATAGAAGAAAGCCATAGATATCTGTGACTTTAAGGTCAACCTTCTCTTATCTATGTATTGATTTTCAGGTAAGCTATGGCTGTATAGCAAGACTCTCTGTCTCATATATGTGTATATGTGTGTATATACATATGATATTTACAAGTATATGTATATTGTATATGTGTATACATATATTGATAGATATAAAGATATATAGATGATAGATACACAATACTTAGCTACATACATAAATGAATGAATATGTATATACATACATATCATTTTTAAACCCTGAAGTGACATTCCTGAATGAGTGGTTAATCTTTAGAAAGTGGTTTACTTTTAGAAAGATAAAATTAATCACATAAAAATCCTAGTCCCGGGTGTGGAATACTTCACTATGAGCTGTTGGTGAGGAAGAATGATAGATAACCCCCTAAAAATTTAGGCCACTACCAGTGTTCTTGGTTGCCTATCAGAATAAGACCATAAGCCCATAATGATGATCCCTATTGATAACACTCTCACATTGCAAAACATTGAGAAATCAAGCTCTGTCTGAGTGGAAGTTTCCTTTTTTGGCAATGTTTGAGAGTTCTGGAAGGTGCTATACACCGTGGGACCCATGGGTTACAATAATGACCTGTAAGACAAGATATGTCCACTGGTGCAATAGTTGCATGACTCTTTGTAGATAACAAAAATTTTAATTAGATTTGAGGCTTATTCCACAGGAGTGAACTTATACCTGGCATTGTAATTTTGGACATGAGTCCATGGCAAGAGAAGCTATAGGCTCTAGAGATAAACCTACTAATGTTACTTTATTAAATGGAAACAGCTTAAAAGAGTCTTATGAATCTTGATTTTTATACCCAAAGATCAATGCTTTCAGCCTTCACTAGAGAAGCTTCTTTTTGCACTAGACAGTTGAAAATGCAGGCACTCATGACTAGCCACAGTGCAAAGAATAGTGCTCATTCCTAATGGGACATCTGTATCTCCCCTCCCAAGCTCAGTTAACAGAAGAGTGGGTAGAAATCTCAGGGCCATAGGTTGGGAAGGATGATACAAAAAAGTGTCCTCTGGACATGACATGGCCATCACACTCATGAACTCACCTCATTCAATATGGCTGACTGTACAAGACCTGTACATCACTGTATCCATTTCATCATGCATAGATGAAGAGTTCTTGCGGTCCCTCACTGAGGAAATAAGGGCAATTAAGAGGCACAGAATACGATGTGACAATTTTTCATTGAGTAGCTACTGATAAGTTGTCCACATTTCAGTAAATAACTCATGATTTATGCTCATGAAATCAACCACAATTAGTCAGTGGATTCACCCAAAAAAAGTTTTAGAAGACATCAGACAAGGAGGCAACTTGTGAAACAAAGGAATGAAGAGAGGGGGGAATGAAATAGGTTGGAGGAAATGTGTCACTGTGGAGGTAAGCTTTGAAGTCTTCTATGCTCAAGCTACACCCAGTGTCATAGTTCACTTCCTATTGCCTGTGGATCAAGATATAGAACTCTCAACTTCTTCTCTAGGACAATGTCTGCTATACACTTCCATGACCCTCTGTGATGATAATGGACTAAACCTCTGAAACTGTAAGCCACCCATAATATTTTTCCTTTATAAGAGTTGCTATGGTCATGGTGTCTCTTCACAGCAATAGAAACACTAAGACAGAAGTTGGTATTAGAGAGTGGAGGATTGCTGTAATAAGCCTGACTATGTTTTTTTTGGGGGGGGTGGTGATGAAGGAATTTGGATTTGGGGAGTTTGCTTAGGAAAGTAGCAGAATGCTTTAAGTGCTGCTCAATGAATCATACTAGTAGGAGCAGTGGTGCTGAGGGTTATTTAAACTGTGGGGCCTAGCTCAGGAATTTTCAGAAAAGTAGAATATTAATATGTGTCCTAAAGATTGTTCTTGTGATATTTTGGTGAAGAATGTGGCTGGATTTTGCCCTTGTCTTAAGAGTCTGCCTGCTCAGAAAATTAGGAAACAACCTTCCTCAAGACCCAATAATACCACATTTGGGTATATATCCAAAAGATGCTCAGTTGTACCACAAGGACATGTGCTCAACCATGTTCATAGCAGCTTTGCTTGTCATAGTCAGAACCTGGAAACAACCTAAATGTCCCTCAATCGAAGAATGGATTAGAAAAATGTGGTACTTGTCTGCTTCCAATTTCCAGGAGGACCTATACATGTTTTTCTTTGGGTTCACCTTATTTGGCTTCTCTAGGCTTGTGAACTATAGG
>LOJH01066317.1:0-10357 GCA_001685095.1 Ellobius talpinus | reverse complement strand
TTCTAGAGTTTTGGAAGTTGCTTACAATGCACTTCCTGTTTACTTAGGCAATATGAAATTCTTCTGGAGTCTTTGATAAAATTGAAGAATGAATGGATAGTTATAATTATAGTTTTCCTTAGTTATGATAAAAGATAAAGTAGGTATGAATATTGTAACTAAAATTCTTGCTTGATAACTGTTTTGTTGTATGTAATCTTGCTATGTCAATGTTGAAACCTTCCTTTTAAGACAGAAAAGTGGAGGTGATGTAGGATTTCCCTCTGTATGCTGTGAATATCATTGTTTAATAAAGAAGCTGCTTGGGGCCTATTGCAGCACAGAATAGGGAAAGGCCAGAATTCCAAGCAAATAGAGAAGGTGGAGTCAGGGAAATACCATGTAGCCCTGGAAGAGACAGACGCCTAAAGCCTTGCCAGTAAACCACGAGCCTCATGGTAAAATATAAAATAAAAGGAATGGGTTGATTTCAGATATGAGAGCTAGCCAATAAGAAGCGTGAACTAATAGGCCAAACAGTGTTGTAATAATACAGTTTCTGAGTGACTATTTGGGGTCTGGACTGCTGGGAAACTAATGAGCAGTCTCAACCAGCACAACTATACTGTTATTAATATTTGGGAATTGAAAGTTTTTCTGGTTTTGATGTTTGAATTTTTCTTTTAAATCTGAAAGAAATATTTAATGCTTCATAACCTAATCCTTGATAGAAACACAAGACGCTTGCTCCTCTCTGCAAGGGAAAAGAAATCATTGCTTCTTCTATATTTTCTACTAGAAATTTTACTTTTCTAAAAAACACACAAACCAATGAGCAGAATTGTGACCTATTTTCTGCATGCAGAAATAAGTCAAGTTAACTACTAATGAGGGAAAAGCACTCAAAGGTGCCAGAAGATTTCATAAGGTCTTCCCAGAGGTGGTACCAGGACCCTCAAACCAACACAGGCAGGGCATAAGACCTTGTGAAGCCACTACTGTGATGCGGGAGGGGGGTTCTCAGTTGGGACCTGGAACCTCCTTGTGAATCCCAAATTCATGCCAAAGGTTCCAAAGATGAGACGTTACTGAGGAGGTGGCTGAGCTCCTCCTAGTGAATTCAGTAACTCAGAAAGAGACCAGAATTCACATGTGCTAACCGCGGATCTCAGAGGCTGTATACTGCTTATCACTTCCATCCTTAGTCTTAGAATCTAAACTCAATTTCTGTTTTGGTAGGTTGGTTTGCTGTCTGAGTTCAGACAGCAAGGATCAAAGGAAGAATGTCACTCCCTCTAAAGTGCCCACTGTCCCAGCAGGTCAACCCAGTAATAGGTTTTCCTTTTCATGCCTCTCATGCAATAGTTGATTCCAGTGTCCAGTTTCTGCTTCTCCCACAGAGTCTCGGAGATGTCATTAGGGGAGCCTGGTGCTCCACCTTCACAGGTTCAGGTCCCAAGTCTGCCACCTTGGGAGGTACCAGCACAAACTGGGCAGCATCCACACCCCCAAGCTAAGGCCTGCTTTGTCAAGACTCTCTGAGCTCCACGGGAATAAGTGCAGCCTAGAAGGGGACCCTCTACAGCTGGGGCTCTTGCTCCTCGCTTCCACACTGAAGATCCTCCTCTATTCCTTTGCCCTTGAACTCTTGGGATATAAACTACAGCTATTTCCAAAATTGCCTGTCTTGTCCTTTTGCCCTTTTCTAGCTTTAATTCCACATGTAACAAATCTGGGAACCAAATCTATTAAAGGATTTTTAGCTTGGAGAAGTGGGAAGGGTTATTTCTAAGCCCTTTTCTTCAAAACCTGGCTCCATGCCCTGCAGTGACAACTACCGAAGCTGATTCTAAGATGGTTCGGGATTCACTCAGGAGATGAATGGAAAAGGATCATGCTTCTGTCTCTCAGAGCAATGCTCCTTTGTCTACAACCATCAGGATGCAACCCACAATATAAGCCATCCCTCAACGCTTAGCACAGAACCCTAGACATCTCTGTTTTGCTATGTTTCTTTAAAAAGTACTTACACCATTTAAAAACACGCCTTCTGCACTGCAGGTGATGCACAGAGTCTCCACATCATGCGGCTTCACCAGCACATAACAAATCTCCCCTTGAATCTGTCTCCATGGTGGGGCACGACAGCCATTTGAAAATTCATAATCTGAAACCATAAGTAGGAGGAATTCAATTGAGAGAGTTGAAAGTATATCTGCTTCAACAAAATAGGTGTTGTCGGAAATAAGAGAGTTCATTATCTGGAATATTCAACTGGAATACAACCATGGGAAAGTGTTTCAACACAGTTATGAAAATATAAATCATGTTAAATGAACCTGAGAAGTCACAAACCTGAAGTGTATTCAATTGACTCCAATACCGTCTGTTCCCCTTTTCCGGAGAAACGTTTGAGCAGATCAATGTCTTTCTTAAATGTCGCTGGATTCAAACGGATCTCTCTGAAACAAACATTAAAAAATCAAGTGCTTTGAAACAGAGTCAAAAGGAAACACATGGATACATTCCATAATGTGTGTGTGGTGGGGGGTGCATGCCTATTTGCAATTAATACTGAAGTCATTTTAACCATTTTAAAAACCTCAAGAAATTTACATTGACCTAGGTTTTATATTGATGAAGAAAATCATGTGTATATATTATACATACATGTATGACTTGTAAGTAGAAGACAAAAAGAGAGACAAAGGGGACCAATGAACCAGTGGGAGGGGGAAGAGTTTCTCAAAAATGGAGCTATGAGAGTGAATGTCCTAACATACAGTAAGTACATAGGTAAAATCTTGAAAAATAAAATTTAAAAGTAAACAGAAAAGAAAATCATATCTACAATAACACTAAATACACACAAATGTTAATTTCTTTTTAAAATTGCTTCTTTATTTGCACGTACCTGTGTGTGGGCACATGTACATGCAACAGGTCATGCACTGAGGTCATAGGACAAGCTGTGTGAGTCAGTTTTCTCCCTTCACCAAGGGGTAGAACTTAGGTCATCAGGCTTAGAAGCAGCTGTCTCTATCTGTTGAGCCATCTTGCCTACTCTCAAGAGTTCATTTCATAATAAGGGTACTACAGCCTAAAATATACTAGAAATATAAGCACAACTTTTCCTATATAATCCCTGCATGCTATTTGTATTGCCACTTAATGATATGTGCAATTATCTAGAGAGTCTTTGAAAATAGCCAGGTATTTAAAGCCTTCTGGCCTGAAGAAAACCCCATTAGACTGTCCTAGCAACAGTAAGAAATTGTCATTAGTTCTTATATAAATAAATACAGTAGAATGGACATTTTGTTCCTGTAAACTGAAATGTTAACTCAACAGCAGTAACTTCTATACTTTTCCTGTTTTACTGAAAGCATAGTTTTGTAACTAGTCTTGAGCTGCTGCTTCTCTTCACACTCACAGTGAGATGTGCTTAAGGGAATGATTGAGCAGATGCAGGTCCAGTTGCTTCAGTAGGATGGCAATTTTCCTTTTGATGTACATTTCATTGTCTTTGTTGTTCGTATCAAGAATAGTTAAGGTAGTGGAATCATCTTTCATTTCACCATAATCCAAGCCCAAGATTTTCACGATAGGGTCTCTGTTAGCTGAAAAAAAACCCATCAATATATAAATATTAAAAATTATCCAGATACAAAGACTAAGAAATTCCACCAAATTCTCCTTAACTGGCTCCTTGCATTCAGCTATCTCTGGCCAAGCTTGTTAGGTTCCTCTCTCTTTCGGAGAGTCTGTTGTATTAGGAGCTCTCTAAACCTCTTCATATGCTCTTCCTTGTGTTATATCAGCTGCTATATCCTTGTGTTATATCCTCTCCTTAGTAAGACCAAAACCAAGACTAACACCCTTCTTTTGTTGACTATAGGGTACTGTGCGCAGTAGATACATTCAACTAGCATTCTCGGAGTTGGTTTGAAGAGAATGCTTTTGCCTACAAATATCTATGCCTGCCATTGTTCCTCATTCCTTGTCTGTCTGCACCTGTCTATGCCTGCCGTTGTTCCCCATTCCTAAGCCCTTTCTTTCCCAAGGTTTCCTTCTCTCTACAGGTCTGCTACAATTTTTCCACATGCTTGAAGTGCCTAACCTCTCAGCGCCTTTTGGTGCACACAGTCTGACCTCTTGATGATAAGAGTTGGGAAATCAATGTAGCCAGCATTTGCATGTGTTCCAAGCTGTGGAGGACAAGAAAAAACTCCTGGCCAGGGTAATACAGAAACAAAACTGGATCCCAGAAATGCAAAAAGTAGAGTTTGTAAAAGTCAAAAACAATATAGTTAAAAGTAAGGGGAAATGAGAGAAACTTGGTTTAGAACAGAACATTCTAGAAAAATGATACTCTGAAATTATTAGGATGTGGAGAGACAATGTGCATAAGACAAATTCTAATAATCTAACTTCACTGAAATGGTGACTTTACCTCTCCAACAGAAAGTGAGCTATGCCATAGAAGATTGCTTCGTATGATTTGATGTGAGACAAGAAATAGAACCAAGGAACAGGCCACACATCAAGCACTTCAACTGACCTTCCTTGTGACTGTTGTTTAATAAAGACTTTTAAAAAGACAAAAAATAAACAGCAAGGGAAGACCTGACTTGTAAATGATCCTGTGTTATGAACCTTACATATTAGGACCTTACAGAAAGGACCAAATTCATCAAAGAATGATGACCAGTTAGCTAAAGCAAGTATACAGTGGTCCCTGGATTGTGTCTCCTCTGTTAACTGTCTTGAATCTGACTCTGCATTCGGGATTTCATCCCTACTCAAAGAAGTAGCTTTGTTGTATAGGTGGCTACACAATGAGCAGCTGGAATGAGATAAAATGAAGCTGCTTGCACACAATCATGCTTGCAGAGGTACGTGAAGGATGGCAATACTCTGTTCTATCATTCTTTGCCCTAGTGAATACTGAGTCTGCGCTGAACCTGGATCTAGGCTGGCAATCAGCTCTAGAGACCCCCTGCCTTCTCACCCCCACAGTGCTAGGGTCACCTCTGCCCAGATTTTTGTGTCAGTTCTGGGGCTTGAACTCAATTCCTAATGTTTGCACAAGTGTGCTTACCCACTGAGCCATCTCTCCAGCCCTAACATTTTTATTTTTAAGGAGCATTCTCTCACCTCACATAGAAGTAGGCAGAATTTAGTTTTAACCACATTCCTGTAATTCACTAGTCACCTATTCTAAGCCCACAAATGACGTAGGATACATCATTACCTATGAGTGGGTGTTTCTCCTGATGGGAAATGTGTGTAACTCAAGTTTAAGAGGCAACTACCACAGTACTTTCCACATTAGACACTTATAGTGAATGATAATGAGGTTAGTGTATCTCTTCAATGAAAGAAACTTTCTCATGGAGCTGAATGCACATAACTATTCACAGAAGTCTGTGATTTCACAAGTGGAATATGGTTGAGGAATGAGAAAGGAACATAAGAAGAGCTGTCTCCTCCAGTGAACAAGTTCAAATCCCTCTTGGAGGAAACAGACTGTCATGCACAACACGGTATTCCAAGAGGAGGTAGACTCATGCTGCTCCCGTAACCTGCCTTCTAACGTGAGCTTACAGACCCAGGGCACTGGGCCTTCCAGAAGCCGTATGTGAAAAGTGAGAAACCGAGAAGGCTGCTCCTGACACATTAGACTTTCTGTTTAAAGCAGAAACTGGATGTGGGCACTGAAAGCTCAGCCAAGGGAAATGAATGACAATTCTCATGAAATGGTACATAGGACTTTTTACATGGTAGAATTTTTTCTTCAAGTGAATATAGTAAAGGCCTCTCCTTCCTCCAGGATTGTGTGTCTGAAAGCTCAAATGCCAAGTGGAGAGTCCATATCACCTTCAATGCAGGCCTGGGCCTCCTGCAGCTTGTTGCCTTTCGCAACTGATAACAACTGTGACAGCTGCCCAAAGCTCCTGACTTGAATGTGAGGCACAGAGAGAAACAGCAGGGGCTCTCCGTCTTTATCAACTTCTTCTGATTTGGCAGTTGTTTCACTACAAAATGGGGGCGGGGAGAAGAAAGCTGAAGTTACCTTCATGCCAGAAGACATTATGAAGATATTTCTACACTCTACCCCCAGTCTCCAGGAACTAGAACTGACTCTGACTGGAAGGTCCTGGTTTCTCCCTCTGGACTCTCCTGCTCCTTGACAACTCGAAAGCTCCCAGCAGCCAATGTGAGCACCAGTCCTCCTGGAGACATCATCCCCACAATTCCTAGAATTCACTCCAAACTCCATTAGCCACGGTTTTCAGGTTTGTTTCTCAAAGAATCTGCTGTTTTCTGGGGTCTTTTGATAAAGCTTCCACCAAGGCACTCGCACTCTGGGGTTTTCCAATGTTACTTTATTTGTGAAAATTTCTACGCCACAGTAATTAGTGGTTAGGAATTTCCTCCACCACTTTGTGTTTCCAAACAGAAAGGCAAGCTAGGACCTTCTGCAGGTTATCCCCCCACTCTGAACACCATAATTCAGTTTCTTTTGTCCTTAGCATTGTAAGCAGTTTTTCCCTTTCAAAAAAAATTATTCAATTGTTTTTTCATTCATTTTACATACCAACCACAGTTTCCCTCCCTCCTCTCCTCCCCCGACCCCCACCTCCCATCTACCCCCAAATGGCCTTTCCCTAGTTTTCCAGGTTTGTGTTTTATCCATTTTTTATTTTTTAGTTAAAATTTAAATAAGAGTTTCATGAGTGATATTTATAGATTTCTATCACTTATAGCATGAATTACATGTCTAGTTTTTCAATCAACTACTGCATACATTATTTCATTACATACTGATATCCCCGAGAGAGAGGTGCTTGCATCTGAACACCCAACACTCTGTACCGAAGCTGCAATGTGGGGAAGTAGATGTGAAACATTCCTGATTGGCTGTAAAGAGCGAATCCAGCAGATCCAGATTATTGTTAGTTCTGGTGCTGTGTTAGTTTGGGGTACTGTAACAAAATACCTGAGACTATTAGCTCAAAACAGAAAAGGTTGGTTTGAGCTCACAGTGTTTGAGGCTCTAGTCCACAATCATTTGGCTCTTTCACGTTGGGACCATAGCCTGGCAGTGCACAGCCCAGGAAGGAGTGAGGAGGAAGATGGACTGAGTCCTGACATCCCCATTCAGACACAGACCTCCAATAGCCTGGCATCTCTTAGTTGGCACATCTCTTAAAGCTCCTTCCACCTTCTTGATGGCCAAGACTTTATCACAGGAGTCTTTGAGAGACATTTACCCCAGTCCACCATGGAACTAAGCAGAGAAAGAGACTGTGGGAGACAGAATAATAGCCTTCCAAAATAATCCCTTGGGAAACAAGGGATTAAACTCATAGACAAGCAGACAGAGTAAGTTAAGGATTATGACCCAGGAAGACAACTCTGCCTCTGTACTATCAGAAGCAAACAGCTTATCCAGGCACAGGGAGGTAAAGATCCTAAGAGGACGGAAGCTGGGTGACAGCTGTGTATGGACACAAGCCAAAAACTGGAAGAAACTTGCAGGGGTTATGAACAGGAAGAACAGATTCTCCTGCAGTCTTATGAATCAATGTGCCCTATCATACTTTGATTTTTTTTCACCCTGCAGATTCATTTTACATGCTGCCTGCCAGAAGAGTAGTTGGTCTGGTGGTCATTTGTGGCAGCAACAATAAGCTACCACAGTGTGGTACTGCCTGGTACCCATCTCCAGTGCCTCAATTAGTAACTGCATCTAGAAGATGCTGACTAAATATCTGTGGGATAACTGAATGCATACAATACAGGCCAACTTGGTCATGACATCTGTGTGGAAACTGTTTTCCACAAAATGAGCTCCTGGGATACTCTGTAGGATGAAGGCCATTTCTAAAGGTGACTGACTCCTTTAAAAGAATGATCACTCAGTGGTAAATTGATGATGATAGGGATGAGCTATAGACTGACAGCCAAAAACATAAAGCCATTGAACTGGGCTAGTGAAACTCATGGTAGGAACTAGGAAAGTGGGGGGGTTTCTCACTGCTCACCAGCTGAAGTTTATAATTCAGCAGAGGTATGAGAGCGACAGCACCACAGGATGCACAAAAGGAAACTTCAGTTTCATCATTCCTAACATCTGAATATCTTGGAAAGAAAAACACTGTACCCCACTCAAGAAGAATGGGCTGGGCTGGAGTGAGCACTCAACACATAAAAGGCCCCGCTGAGCAAATCTGATGACTCATCAACCCCTGGAACTTACATGATGGAAGGGAAGAAACAACTTTTAAAAGCTGTCCTCTGATATTGACATACACGACATAGAACATATACCCCCACACTCACATGCACACATCATATACATGTTTAATAACAGATAAACTTAGCAAATATTAAGCAAAAGAAGGTGCTGACAATGAAGCCCACTGTCCAACTAGAGAGACTTTCAAACTGGAATTGGGGAAATACTCCATTGATAAGACAAAGCAGGAATGCAGGAAGATATATATTAAAATTTTAATATATAATAATTAAAATATATACTAAAATATTTTAAAGCCTCGACATGACTTTAATGTACCAAAACAGTAATTACTCATAAATGTACAATTAAACAATAGCACAGGAAAAGACACTCAGAAAGTATTTGTGTTTTAGGGATTAAAAACACACACACAAAAAAATGTGTTCAGTAGCAAACATTAAGCAGGGCTGGGAGCACAGCTCAATGACACATCACTTGCCTAACGTGTAGAACCATGGGTTTCAATCACCAAAACTGCAAACAAAACAAAGCAACCTATATGCTGTGACAACTGAAGCAGACATTTCTGTACAATCGCCTCCCACAGAATCATACAGTTCTGTAGGTTGGAAATAACCCTGCGGAGAATATAACTCAACCCTATTGATAACTGATGAGAAAAAGCAAGGCTTGTGAAAGCAGGGTATCGGCATGGAGAATAAACTGCCAGGCTCCAGTGGATGGCACCAAGCCTATGCCAAGCCTCTGATCACACAGACAACTGTCAAGTTCAATGGATCACAAAACAAGGCAGACAGACATGAGAATTGTGGGTAGGAGGGAGATATAGGGTAAGCATCGCCAGTATGTCTTGTGTACATGAATAAAATTTTAGAGAACAAGTCTAATTCATAACAATTAAAAATGTCAAACATTAACAAGAAAGAGAACACAAGTTTATTTGAAAATGAAAACTATTTCCCCCAAAATAAACTACACTGGAGAACTATTGGCAAACATTCCTGCAGGATTAAACATGTAGGGGATAGTTCCAGGAGGAACACATTGCATTCATCTATTCAATAAGAACCTGCACCACACTAGGCCGTGGTGGCATACGACTTTAATCCCAAGACTCAGGAGACAGAGCTTGAAGGATCTCTGTGAGTTCAAGGCCAGCCTGGTGTACACAAAGAAACTCTGTCTCGGAAAAAAAATGAAACAAATCAAAAGCAAAAGGAACCTGTACCAAAGACAACAGAAGGGTGGATGAAGAAGATTTTTTTTCTACATGTCTGAAGGATTGGATTTGAGTATCAGCTGCTCACTCACCAGGAGAAGGCAGGTCAAACTCGAACTGGCTACCACAGAGAACACATATAGGCCAGCACACTTAAAGAATAATTGTCCCATCAATAGCTGCACAAGACACAGCTTAGCCACAGGGCAGAGTTGGGGCAGCTTTCTTGTAGAACAAGGGGCACAGGATAAAGGATTGTCACAGCAGAAGCATCAGCTTTTATGCTCAAGCATTGAAGGATATTCCTGTACTGTAGAAACAAAAGACACAGTGTTCAAGTCTTTCATGACAACCTGGGCCTTGAACATGGACACACAGAGCTTAGTCTTGTTTTAAAGTAAAGCAGCTTCCTCACATTAGAGGGGCATGTGAGATGTAGTGAAAGCTAGAACTCAGTCAGAAGAGGCCATGATCTGAGAACGAAGGATAAAGTAGTTTGGATTTATTTTGATTACAGGCACTTTTGGTCATTCAGGGCATCTCTGGTTCACATCAATTTTCACATTACTGTATTAAATGTCCTCTGTATGCTAGTGCCAGGTCATCAACCTGGGGTCGTACTGAAAGGACCTTTAGGAGATATGGCTAACGGAATGGAACAGCTCGCCAGAAGTGACGCCCAGTGCTGTCACTGTGATAGGATCTAGAATCACCTGGAAGATGGACCTCTGGATTTTCCCTGTCTGGAATCCTGGACTGTATAAATAGAGGGAGGGAACTGTGTTGATTTTCTTTCAGTTGTTATGATAGAACATTGGCCAAGCCGTTCCCTTCTACGGGGCCATTGATCCCCCAGCTCAGCCTGTTTGGGCACTAGGACTGGGTGGTGA
>LOJH01066310.1:0-10358 GCA_001685095.1 Ellobius talpinus | reverse complement strand
CGTTTATTTAAAACATGATTGACAGAATACAGACAATTCTCCCGCACCAAGGAGGGAGGGTGTAAGGTGGGCAGAGACCTTGGGGTGGGGTTCTGACAGAAGCTGGAGGGGCTCTGAGAAGGGTAGGCAGAGACCTGGAGTGCTTACCCGGCCTTGCCCCTCTCCCCTCACCCAGGATGGCTACATTGACTTCATGGAGTATGTGGCTGCCCTCAGCCTGGTCCTCAAGGGCAAGGTGGAACAGAAGTTACGCTGGTATTTCAAGCTCTACGATGTGGACGGCAACGGGTGCATAGACAGGGACGAGCTGCTCACCATCATCCGGGTAACTCCAGGTGCAGAGGGCTGGGCCAGTGGTGCGCCGTGGGTAGTCAAGGGCGGGTGCCCGGGCTGAGAGCCCCAGGATCGAAATAAGATGGGATTTGGGACCGAGGGATGACAGCTTTCTCACCAACTGCATGATCTGGACCTCAGTTTCCTCACTGGCACTAAGGCATTGCTAAACCTCCACTCTTTAGGTGTGTGGGTGTGTATATGTGTGACGCCAGAGGAGGGTGTCAAGTGTCTTGCTCTGTCGTTCTGTCTTCTTGAGTCAGGGTCTCTCACTAGAGCTAGGTTGGTGACCAGCAAGCCCCAGCAGGCCTCTTGTCCCACCCCCACCCCCAGCCCCAGGGTGACCACACCTGGCTTCTTACTTGGGTAGCAAGCACACTTTTACCGCCACCTCAGCATTTGTTTTTTGAGACGGAGTCTCACTCTGTAGACTAGGCAGGCCTGGAACTCACTGAGGCCTGCCTGTCTCTGCCTCTGCGTCCCCAGTACAGAAATTAAAGTCATGTGCCACCGCGGCACCTCCTAGCCCTTGCTTTTAGTGACAGGATCTTAAAGTGTAGTGTAGACTGGTTCACAACTTGGCCTTATTGATCTCGAATTTGAGGCAATTCTGTCTCAGTCTCCCAAGCGCCTGAGGCCACTCTGAACCGCTCTTGAGTTTTGACAAGTTCACTCTACTGCTTCTCCCACCACGGAGACGGATCCCCTCACTTCTGTCTGTCCTCCCAGGCCATCCGAACCATTAATCCCTGGAGCGACTCATCCATGAGCGCCGAGGAGTTCACAGATACCGTGTTTGCCAAGATCGACATCAACGGGGATGGTGAGGGGGCCGAGGAGGGGTTCCCCCGGGGTTGGTGGCATCCCTGGACAGGGGCAAGAGAGGAGAAGGAAAGGGGACCTTCTGCTGGTCACCTGCTCTATCCACCTCTGCTATGGCTCAGAACTGGATTTTAGGGATCCCTGCACTAGATCTTGGCTTCTAGACCAATGCCCCCAAAGCTGGCTCTGTCCCTGCCCTTGACAAGCATCCAACTCTGAGCCCTGGACTACTGAGACCTCATCCTGTGAATCCCTTTCTCTTCATCCCAGGGGAACTGTCTCTGGAGGAGTTCATGGAAGGCGTCCAGAAGGACCAGATGCTCCTGGACACGCTGACCCGAAGCCTGGACTTAACCGGCATTGTGCACAGACTCCAGAATGGTGAACAGGAGGAGGAAGAGGCTGGCGACCCCGTAGTAGAGGCTGCGGGCTGAGCCTCACCCTGTGGCTTATGTATGCTGAGGGTTGGCCCAGTGTGGTGCCTGATGTGATTGCTTTGTTCTTGTCTTAGCATTACATAAAATCTCCTGAACTCAGAGGCTCTGCTTCTTTCTTTGGGCACATAGTGCCAGCATGGGTAGGGGGAGCAGTAGCGCCCCTCCTTCCTGCTTGGTACTTTCTGGTGACATCTCTCCGATCTGATGCCCCTCTCTGGACCTGTCATATCTTCTTGCCCAGCTTCCTCCTGTATTTCCCAGACCACTTCCTTTTGGATGCGGGAGCTCTGAGTGAGTTCCTGGAACTCTGATGGAATCCTGGCATCTGCTGACACAGCTTCAGGCAGTCACACCTTGCCCTGACCCTGGAGCCTGTTTGTGTGGCTTCAAGTGATGAACGAACATTATTGAGCATATACTGTCTGCCAGAATTAGATGAGGCATCCTCCAGCCATGCCTCATCCACCTCCATGATTTGGGGGAACAAATCTCTTTTCCTACCTGGGATGCTGTTCATGTTTTCCATGGACCGTTTTCATCTAAGTGATTTCTAAAGGAACATTTATAGCAACACCCTAGGAAATATGAAACCCCCAAGGGGCTGAGAGACGGCTCAGCAGCAAGAGCTAGTTGCTGTAGCCGAGGACCCACATGGCAGCTCACACATATCTGTAACTCCAGTCCTGGGGATTGGATACCCTCTTTGGCCTCTGTGGACAATGCACACGCATGGTGTGCAGAGATATTCAGGCGAAGCACCCGTGCACATAAAACAGAAATAAGAATAAACAAAACAAAACAAAAAATCACCTGAAGTTCAAGATGGGCACTGTGGTGCACACCTGTATACCAGTACGCAAGGGACTGAGGCAGGGGGATTGACATGGGTCTCAAACTAACATGGGCTTCTGAAACTATCTCAACTGCCCCCAAAAGGAAAACAACCCCTCCCCAAGGAACAAAACAACAACAAAAACCTGGGAGTATTGGCTCATACTTGTAATCTTAGGGCTCTGGAGCTGGAGGCAGGAGTTCTGGCTAGCCTGGGTTAAAGAGTGAGCTCCAGGCTAGCCTGAGCTACAGTGTGGGGCCTTTCTCAAACAAGCAAAGAAACTTCCCTCAAGGTCAGTAACTTAACTTTATTTTAACATAAAAGCACATCTACTCAGGGTAAAGCCAATAATCCATCAGGCTTGCCAGGGGGTCACTGTCTAAGAGTTGACACCGGTTCCACTTCCTGTCCTCCAAGGTGCCTTCCCCAGCTGCACTGGTGTGAAGGGCAGAGGAAGGCAGGAGGGCTAACCAGGGAGGTCCCAGGAAATCTAGCTTCTATATTGGGGTTGATGTCTATATGATAATCTAGGAACTGCCTAGTTAGCCTGCAAGAGATTAGGGGTCCAACAGCAGTCGGAGGTAAAGTCCAGCCTGGAACCCCAATGCATAGGTGCCTGGTTCTCCCCAGAGGTGAAGAGAAGGTGTCTCCATTCTTTATGAGGCATGTGGGCTTCTGGCTAGAAATGGTGGCAGGCTCACACTGGAGATGGGGTGAGGAGGAGGAGCAGGGCAGTAGCACCCATCTGACACACCCTCTGTTAAGCTCAGCAGGCCTCCAAGAGCGGGAGGATCACAGAGGTAACTGTCTGCTGCTGTTTGCCCTTTGTCAGCCCTGGGGAGGAGGCTGCTCAGGTAGTGGGGCAGTCACGATCCTTCCCCATCCTTACTCTCTTCTGACTGCTCCCTACCTAAGTGTTTGCCACCCACCCCACCTCCCCTCCAGCCGCCCCATTTCCGCTGGGAACACCTAAAGATTAGAGGGAGCCCCACGTCTCCCAGCTAAGGCCCAGCTCTTCCAGGAGCAGCTGAGGAGCAGTGTAACCAAGTTCCCCTACAACGCTAGGAAATCTTGAGAATGTACTGAACCCCAGTGGACTTCTTCAGACCCAGCAGCCATGGCTCATCCCCTTGCTCTCCCACACCAGGTCGGGTATCAGGAAGTCCACACCAAGCAACAGTGGGCCTGAGCCAACTAGGCCAAGGGCCTCCTGATCCTTTGAAAACCTGGGGTACCCTGGAGGTTTGGAAGGGAGTATGGGCTCCTGCAGGGTCCCCAGGCCCTCAGAACATGGCACTTCTCCGCCTTTGCTGAGTGATCCAGCCACCAGGGTTGACATCCATCTGCAGCATCTTCATCACCCACTTGTCACGACGGGCACCTTCGACGAACTCGGTCAGAGACAGCTGGCCTGAGCGAGGTGGGAGACACGGTCACAAGGAGAGGGAAGCTGGGCCTGGCCTGGGAAGGCCCTCCTACCTCCTCCTCCCTACAAACCAGTCTGAAGCCTCAGATTCTAAGCCTGTGGCTTGTCAATTCTGCATCTAGAGGAGCCTCTTGCAACTCATAAGTTGTGTGTGTGTGCGTGTGTGTGCGCACACACGCATGTGTGCATGTATGTGCTCAAGCATGCATGCATAGGGAAGCCAAAGGGCAGTTTCTGGTGTCATTCCTCAGGCGCCAACTACTTTCTTCCTTTCTTTTTCTTTTTTCTTTCTTTCTTTTCTTTTTTGAGACAGAGTCTCACTGTGTAGCCCTGGTTGACTTGGAATTCACTTTGGAGCCCAGCCTAGACTTGAATTCACAGCCTCCTGCCTCTGCCTCCCACACATCTTCATCATCATCACCATCACCATCACCATCATCATCATCTTCATCATCATCACCATCATCATCATCTTCATCATCCTCATCACCATCACCATCACCATCTTCATCATCATCATCATCTTCATAATCATCATCACCACCACCACCATCATCATCATCACCATCATCATCATCATCATCACCACCATCACCATCTTCATCATCATCACCATCATCATCATCACCACCATCACCATCTTCATCATCATCACCATCATCATCATCATCACCATCATCATCATCATCTTCATCATCATCACCATCACCACCACCACCATCATCATCATCATCTTCATCATCATCACCATCATCATCATCATCACTATTATATAGGGATTGGGCTGGGCATACATGCTCACCCCAGTGTGAATGGGAAGGTTAGGGGACAACCTGCAGTGGTTGGTTCTCTCCTTCAACCAGGGATTTAATTCAGGTCGTCAGGTTTGGTGACAAGTGCCTTTATCCACAGAACCATTTCTCTGGTATCTTTTTATATTAAAAAAATGTATTTAGGTCTGGAGAAACGGCTCAGTGGTTAGGAGCACTGGCTGCTCTTACAGAGGACCCAAGTTCAATTCCTAGCAGTCACATGGTGGCTCACAGTTGTCTGTAACTCCAGTTTCAGGGGGTCCAACACTCTTTTCTGGGGGGGTCATTGCACGCACATGCTGCACAGACATACATGCAGGCAAAACACTCATGCACAAAAGCAAAATTAAAATAATTACTGTTACTTTCAGGCTCAGCCTCTATCAGCCACTCTCAGAAGAGCTGTGCCCCATGAATGTGTGCTCAGGCGGTTTTGGGTGTCCCTTGTCATCCTTTCCCCAGCTCTCTCTCACCGTCTCCATTCTCGTCCACCAGGAGGAAGATCCTGTCCACGACCTCCTCAGGCGTGAGCAGCTGGCCCTGCTGCTCCGGGTCCAGCTCCACTCGGCAGGCCCTCTTCAGCTTGTAAATCGCCTGCCAGGGAGAAAGAGCTAGGCTCCTCTGACAACGCCTCAGGGACCTGTGTCCCTTAGTGCCACCTCCCTATTGCTGGCCTCCTAGTGTCACCTAACCCAGATATCCTGGTTACTCTCTGTTCACTTGACACTATCTAGAGCCATCTGGGGAGAGGGAACCTCAACCGAGAATAGGCAAGTCTGTTGGGCACTTCAGCATTTTCTGGATTAATGGTAGACACAGGGAGCCTTGCCCAGGCCCACTGTGGTCGATGGTCCTCTGAAGCTCATTGGCAAGCCCACTTAGTGGAATCCAAGAGCTTTAGAATGAAAGACTCAAAACAAACAAACAAACGAATAAACACAGAAAACGTGGAGGGGCTCCAGCGATGGCTCGGTGGTTAAGAACACCGGCTGCTCTTCCAGAGAACCAGGCCTGGATTGTCAGTACCCACATGATGGCTAACAATCCCTGACACTCCAATTTAGGGACCTGACCCCTCCTCTGGCTCCTGAGAGCACAACACACAGTGGGGCACCACTCTACACACAGGAAAAGCACCCATACACATAAAATAGTAAAATAAATAGATTACATTGCACATTCTCCCTACCCCACAAAAAGAAACAATTTTGATTTTTATTGACTTGATTTTTTTATGTTAGTTGATTGGAACTGTCAACTTGATTGGGTTGAGAGATGCCTAGAAGGTTTGTTAAGCATACCTTCATGTAAGGGAGGTGTTTTCTAAAGCCAAGCAGATCAAAAGGGCTCTGACAGAATGAATGGCTTAGCCTGTAGATGGACATCAAACCTGAGAGCTAGCTGTGAGAGGAAGATCATGGGAGCTTAGAGGACCCGTGTCTAGAAGGGGGTCTTTGCCTGGTGCCCCTCGGCCTGACTGCTTCCCATGGCCTCCCCATCACTTGATCCAGTCACCATGGCATTGTGTCCGTGCTGACGGACAAGACGACAGAGGAGTGAGACTTCTGGATTGTGACCCAATCCGGCCCTTCCTGCTTTAAATTCCTCCCTCAAATGCTGTCACAGCAGTGAGGATTTTGACTCCAAATTGTTCTCTCATGCACTTGTTTTCTCTCCTTTTATGACAGCATCTTACTCTAGCCGAAGCTGGTATGGAATTCCCCATACAGGGAGCTCTGGCCTTGAACTCTTGACCTTCATGCATAAGTCTCCTGCGTGCTGAAACTGAAGCATGAGCTTTGCTTTTTACCTTATTCATTTCTTCTTTTTAAATTTTTGGGTTTAATTTGCTCTTTTTAATTTCTGTAGGTGGCTGCTTAGGTCACTGGCATTCTTGGTTTTTTTTCTCAAATTGAAATTTGTTGTTATTACCGTCACCATTATTGTGTATGTGTGAGTAGCGTGTGTGTCAGAGGGTGAGCACATGTGTACCACGGCGAGTGAGTGGAGGTCAGGGGACACCTTCCACACCTGGCCTCTTACTCCACCGTGAGATCCCAGGGGTTGAGTTTAGGTTGTCAGGTTTGGCGGCAACCACACAGCCGGGACATTTTGATGACCCCAGATAACACATTGTGAATGATTTCATCACTTCTACCCCAACTCAATGCCAGGTGGTTCCCCGTTGAGTAGGACACCAGGCCCAGAAGTGAGAAGAGGGTAGGGCACTCTCACGGGCAGATACTGACCTCCACAATGTCCAGAAGCTCTAGGCGGTCAATGCAGCCATTGCGGTCCTTGTCATAGATCTTGAAGGTCCATTTGAGCTTGTGCTCCAGGGTGCCCCTCAGCACGAGGTTCAGGGCTGCCACGTACTCCAGGAAGTCAATGGTGTTGTCCTGCGTTGAGTGTGGATAGTGTTGAGGCTGCAGATCCCAGCTTCACCCTCCCCGCCCAGGGAGCAGGTATGAGTCCCATTGACTCTGTCCCTGGACTCCAACAGGGCTCTGTGTCATGGTGCACATTGTTCCTCACTCCGGGACCCTGCTCATCCTCTGCCTCACCCTTCCATGTAGCTGGGATGGCAGGCCCATGCCACCAGGTCTAGAGAAATGTTCCTCATCATCTGTCCAAAATTTTCTGTTCTTATAATATTGTCTCTCAACATGATTCACTTTCCACAATGACCTCCATGCTGTATGAGGCACATTCTGGCATAGCTCCTTCCTGGTACAGCCTCTTCCCCTGTGAAGTCATAGAAACTCCAGGACCATTTCTAGGGCACCTCTGGCTGGGGTTAATCTCATCTGTGCATAGATCAGCAACAATTATCCACTGTAGCCTGAGATGGATGAAAACACCCACATAGTCAGCACAGGCTGGAGGCACCTGGGAGAGCAGCTGCTCTGGCTCTCCCTGGCACTGTGCACTGGCCCGGCAGTGGCTACACAGGAAGTTCAAACTGCTGCCTGTGCTGCAGGCCTGTCCAGATGATACGGCCTTGAAAGGTCCACAAGCAAGCAAAGGGAATCCTGCAAACAAGAGGTGGCTTCAACTGTCCCTTACATTTTTTTTGTAGATTTATTTATTTTGTTTTTCGTGTTTGAATGTTTTGCCTGCATGTGTATATGTAATACCACATGTGTGCTTGGTGCCCATGGAGGTCAGAAGAGGGGCACTGGATTGCATGGAACTGGACTTATAGATGGTGTGAGCCACTATGTGGATGCTGGTAATCAAGCCTGGGTCCACTGAACTTTGAGCCATCTCTCCAGCCCCCATCCTCCTTTTATAAAACTCGAACCCCTAGGCTACTCTCAGGAGAGGAGAGGAGGGGCAGAGATAGGAGGCTGAGGCAGGGGGAATCTCGACTTTTAGGACAGACTGGGCTACATAGTGAGACCCTGTCTCAAACGAGCTGGAGAGATGATTCAACGGTTAAGAGCACTTGTTCTTGCAGTGAACCTAGGTTCAGTTCCCAGCACCCACAGGGTAACTCACAACCATCTATGACTCTGGTTCTAGGGAATCAGGTGCCCTCTGACCTCCATGGGCACAGACACACACTGCACTAATCGGCAAACATGCAGGCAAAACTCTCACATACAAAAAATCTAGAAATAACGGCAAAACTCCCAGCCCTCTAAGTAGGAACACTGGACCAGGAGTTAAAACTTGATCTTGGGCAAATAGGCTCACTTTCTTGGGTTGGATGTGTTTGTTTGGAATGGGGTCTGTCTGTGGAGTTAGGGTTAGCCTCACACTAGGATGCTTTCCAGGACTGGACGGCTGCACACACCACCACCCCTGCCACCAATGCACCAGCCCTCACCCCAGTTTTTTCATCATTTAATTTCATTTAGACAAAAAACCACAGCCCTCCCTGGTGAGGCTCCTACAGCCTTGAGATGAAGGAGGAGGTGGACATGTGAGGTCTGAAGTTGGCTCTGGGCCCTGTGGCGTTTCATAACTGATCTCAGCAGAAGAGGCTCCAGTGCACTGAAACTGCTGAGCCCACCACTCTCTGACTGGGACTAGGAGTGGCCTTAGACCTCATATGGCATTCCCATCGAGCCAGCTTGGCACAAGTTCTCCTGCGTGACTCTTTCTTCAGATTACCTGTGTATCCCCTCAATTCAGGGACTTAAAATAGTCTTTATTCCATACTACAGACTTCAGGGGCCTTGGGCGATGGTGGCACACACCTTTAATCCCAGCACCCAGGAGGCTGAGGAGCTCTGTGAGTTTGAGGCCAGCCTGGTCTACACAGAGAGTTCCAGGACATGCAGGACTTGATAGTGAAACCTTGTCTCAAACAAAAACCAAAAATCAAAAAAACATAACACAAGAAGGACCTCAGGACACTGAACCAGATGGCCTTAAAAATAGTCTTTTTTTTCTAAGATAGTTCTTTCTTTCTTTTTAAAAATAATTTACTTATTTTTGCTTTAGGTACATTGGTATTTTGCCTGAATGTTTGGCAGATCACCCTGGAACAGGAGCTACAGACAATTTTGTTTGTTTGTTTGTTTGTTTTTTAAAACAGAGTTTCTTTGTAGTTTTGGAGCCAATCCTGAAACTCACTTTGTAGGCCAGGTTGGTCTCAAACTCATAGATATCGCCTGTTGAGTTACAGACAGTTGTGAGCTGCCACGTGGGTGCTGGGAATTGTACCTGGGTCCTCTAGAAAAGCAACCAGTGCTCCTAACCCTGAGCAATCTCTCCAACCCTCCTTTATTTTTATTTTATGTTTATAAGTGTTTTGCCTGTATACATGCGTATCATGTGTGTGCCTGATATCTGTGGAGGCCAGAAGTGGACTCTGGACCCCCTGGAACTGGAGTTACAGACAGTTGTGAGCGGCCATGTGGGTGCTGGGAATTGAACCTGAGTTCTCTGCAAGAGCAGCCAGTGCTCTTAACCACTGAGCCGTGTCTCCAGCCACTGAATTAAAATACATGTTTGAAGCAAAGCTAGAGTCTAAGAGAATTTAATGCAGTTTTTATGTACTAGGGCTAAGAAAGAGAAAGACACTTGGAAGGATAAAGAGACACCAAGAACATGGGTCTGGGCCTCTGGAAGCACAGTAGCATTGAATTAAATTAAGATTGGACCTGGGAGCTGGCTCAGTCCATAAAGCGCAGGCTGTGCCAGCAGGAAGCCCCAAGTTCCTTCCCTAGCACTCACACAAAAGGCAGGACATGGGGACTGGAGAGGTGGCTCAGCAGTCAAAGGCAGGTACTTGCCTTGCTGAGGACCAAGTTCTGCTCTCAGCCGCACAACTTCTAGGGGATCTATTGCCCTCTTCTGGTCACCATGGGAACTGCACTCATGTGTACAAACACACACACAGTTTAAAACTGGGAGTGCAGTGGCATCTACTTGCTATCCCTGTGTCCCTATGCTGAGAGAGTGGGTGCAAGAGAATTTATGGGCTTCCTGACCAACCAGTTTATTGTAGTTGGTAAGCTCCGGGCCAGTGAGAGATGGTGTCACAAAACAAGATCATTCATTCCTCCTAGGGAATGACACCTGAGATCCATCTCTGGCCTCCAAATGCACACATGAACGTGCACACACACATATAAATGTTAAAGTCTGGGGCGCTGGTGAGATGGCTCAGAGGATAAGAGCACTGGCTTCTCTTCCAGAGATCCTGAGTTCAATTCCCAGCAACCACATGGTGGCTCATAACC
>LOJH01066309.1:0-10358 GCA_001685095.1 Ellobius talpinus | reverse complement strand
AAAAAAAAAAGTCACCATTCTATGTATCCCCAACAAGTTATGATATCAAAAAAAAGAAAACAGGCTACCACCAAAGATTCTTAAAAGCATTCAATGAGAAATACCTAGAACAGATAGTCTCAGAGAAGACCAAACTTAGAACAAAAGGATAGTAGACCTGGTGCAGAGGCAGATCAAGTAAGAAAACAGAACACTGTGGAGCAGCATAGGAAGAAGGGACATAGGAGTTCTATCCTGTGGCAATATTTTTGCCACACACAGAATTTTCACAATTATATATTCTTTTTTCTATGGAATACTTGGGATTGAACCAGGGGCCTCATATATGTTGGGCAAATACAGTACTACTAAACTAAAACCCAGCCATCTTTTTAAAAAGTTGCTTCTGTGGTTATTGTTTTCTTTTTCAAGATAGGGTTTCTTGGTATAGCTCTAGCTTTCTTGGAACTTGTTTTGGATCAGACTGGCCTCAAAGTCACAGAGATCTGGCTGCCTCTGCCTCCCGAGTGCTAGAATTAAAGGCGTGTGCCATCACGGCTGTCTTCTTTTAAATATGGTCATACATGATGGCTCATGTCTGTAATCCTAGTACTTGGGAGACTGAGATAACAGAATCGCCATACCTTCCAAACTAGCCTATGCTACACAATGAGTTCCAGTCAGTCTGGACTACAATGTGAGACCAAGATTCAACCAAATAAATAACATCAGACAGAGACATATCTCAGTGCCCAAATCATTGCCTCATATGCACAAAGTCACAGGTTTAATCCCAAGCATCACAAAAAGGGGGAATGGGGTGGTAAAAGCAAGGCATGGCAGCCCGCACCCATAGACCCTACTACTTGAGAGGCTACAGCAGGAGGACTGCTTGAGCACAGGAATTCAGGGACCTGGGCCAGGGTCTGAGCAACACAATACAACAAAACACAACTCCTTAAAAAGCAAAAATTAAAAAAAAGCCCCCCCCGAAGTACCCTAGTTGGATTCTGAGCACCATACAAGTAAAATTATGTTCATGTGTGTTTATGCATATGCATATTTAACTATAAAGCAAAACACAAAAGGCTGGAGAGATGGCTCAGTGGTTATGAGCACTTGCTACTCTTCTAACAGATCACAATTCAGAGCTGGGCAGTGGTGGCACATGTCTTTAAACCCAGCACTTGGGAGCAGAGGCAAGCAGATCTCTGTGAGTTCGAGGCCAGCCTACAGAACTCTACAGAGTGAGTTCCATGACAGTCAGGACTAAGTAGAGAAACTCTGTTTCAGAAAAAAAGAAAACAAACAAAAATATCCCAATTAAGTGCCCAAAATCTGTCAGGCTGCTTATAGTTATCTGTAACAACAAGTCCAGGGGATTTGATGCCACTAACCTCCCCACACACATTGATCTACACACACACTCACGCACACACACTTACTCATAATTTAGAAGGGCAATTTTATGATATTTGCAAAGATTTAAATACAGTGTAAAGAGAATTACACTGTTAATTGTATTCAGTGTGGTCATGAAAACACCTCCTTATGCTGGGCGGTGGTGGCGCACACCTTTAATCCCAGCACTCGGGAGGCAGAGGCAGATCTCTGTGAGTTCAAGGCCAGCCTGCTCTACAGAGCAAGTTTGAGGCCAGGTTCCAAATAGCTAGAGAAACCCTGTCTCGAATCCCACCACCCAAAAAAATGAAAAAACACCTCCTTATGAGGCAGAAGCAGGTGGATCATGAGTTGAAGGCCAGCTTGGGCTATATGATTTCAAGACCAGCTTGGTTACATACAGAGAGACTCTGCCTCAAAATTGATAGACAGACAGACAAACAAATTTAAGTTTGTCCTATTGAACATCTTTCACCAGCAGCCCCCATGACCTCTCTGAAAATAATTACTGAAACTGACCTCAGACATTTCTAAAATAGAATCTACCAGTGTGGTTAAATTGGCTGACCAGGCAAGCCCCCAGGATCCTCTGATTCCATCCCCAGCACTTGGATTATAGGTGCATGTTACCACATCTGGCTTTTCATATGGGTGCTGGGGGGGTCTGAACTTAGGTCTTCATGCTTGTACATCAACCACATCATCCACTGGTCCATCTCCCAAGTCCCCAAAGCATTTTTAATAAAATTGAAGCACTTCTAAGGTTACAGATCCTAACATTCTATGGATTACAGGTATCTTTAAAAATCTGATTTAAACCGGGTGGTGGTGGCACATGCCTTTAATCTCAGCACTTGGGAGGCAGAGGCAGGTGGATCTCTGTGAGTTTGAGGCCAGACTGGTCTACAAGAGCTAGTTCCAGGGCAGTTAGGGCTACACAGAGAAGCCCTGTCTCTGAGGGGGGGGGAAAGACTTAAATTAAGGGTCATCTCCCTCAAAAAATGTGTATGTACCATGTGTGTGCATAATACAATTTGAGGAGGACTATCTAGCTGTAAACAAGGCAGGAGAGAGATCAAAGTGCTGTCAGACTACAACCAGAATTTCTAGAGGGCCCAGCCCTTCAATCGGCCTTTCTGGTCCTCCCTCTACAGGTAGAAGGAGCAAAGCAATGCCTAACTCTGTAAAAGTAGCCCCGACTTGCCAGGCAGTGGTAGCGCACACCTTTAATCCTAGTATTTAGGAGGCAGAGCAGCAGGATCTCTGTGAGTTTGAGGCCAGTTTGGTCTACAAAAGCCAAGTTTAGGCCAGCCAGGACTAATACATAGAGAAACCTAGTTTCATAAAAAGCAAGCAAATAGTTTTGTTTTTTTTCTTCTGCCAGTTCATACAGTAAATGAAGCATCCTTGAATATGGTCCCAATTAGGTTTGCTACCAGAAAGCTGCCAGTATCTTCAACATCACTTTTCTCCTTAAAGAAGGTTATATTAGTATGCTCAAATGCCACATGTACATGAGAGTCATCTGCAAGGCGTCCAAGAACACAGGGGGCCAGAATCAGAAGCAGCAGGTTTGGGAAGGGCCCAGGTAAATGAGTCTGTGATTCAGGCCCACCGGGGAACCATCACTATCAACATATGGAAAATGAAAGAGGAGTGAGGATGAGGTATATAAGTGCCATGGGGTGGGGCTGTTTGTTCTTTGAATTGTTCATGACATTCATCCAGAGTCTCAAAAAAAAAAAAAAGACCTGAAGTTAAAACAAATAAAAAACTTAGTCACAGGTCAATGGGTAACGGGCACAAGATGCCTTCTGTTGAGGTGACTCTGTGATTCAATAGGGCAAACAGGCCCAATTCACAGAAAAGGTAAACATCTTGGCTGAGCATGGCCTCCATGAAGATGATAATCATCATGCCTCTGCCATTTTCTTCTTTTCTCTCCAAAAACTTACAGATGAGGGGCTGTGGTATATAAACTCTTACACCACACTGCAACCGCTCCATGTTCCTTATCCAAAAACTAAGAAATGACCATAGAACCTATAAACAAGCAGGGCAGTGGCAGCGCACACCTTTGATCCCAGCACTCAGGAGGCAGAAGCAGGAGGATCTCTGAGTTCAAGGTCATCCTGGTCTACAAAGTGAGTTCTAAGATAGCTAAGGCTGTTACACAGAGAAACCTTGTTGCCAAAAACCAAACCAAACCAAACCAAACCAAAAAAACCTATAAGCAGTCATTGGCCACAAACAGACCAAACCAATTCTGACACTACTAAGATTCCTGGGCTAGCCCAGGGCAAGTGGATATATTGTGATAGTTTTGGGATTCACATCTCCACATCGTCTGAACAAGTTGCCCTCAGAAAGGGTTCAGGCAAACAGCGCAGAAAAGAAAAGGGTCTAAGAAGAAAGTGCCCATGTAGATGATACAGAAAAATCAAAAACAGGAGAAAAAGAGAAACAAGGATCTAAACCAGTTTATATAGAAATTACATGTACTGAATTTATAATGTCACAAATACATGTGTTCTCTCAGAGTAGTAGGACGGAAGAGCATCTCGAGGTCCCGTTCTTTCTCATAGACTTTCTTCAGAGGCTTCATCCTAAAGCAAGCTTTGGGGAAATCCTGGAGTGCCAGTCTTGTGCTTCCTCAATGTTCACAGGACCACACTTGTATTTCCTCATATCCTTGAAGGGCTACACATGCTTCCTTGTGTGCTCAGAGTGTTGAGTTTATTGCTGGAAATCACTCAAGAAGGCTGTGTTCTTCAGTGAGGCCATACTGAGTCTGATGCAGCTGACATGGTAGATGGTGCTGGGGTCCAGTTGCCTGCCTGCCCACCGACTCTCCTAGGTACACTTACTTACCTGGCAGTCAGTGAGCACCTAACCAACATACACAGCACAGGAACTACTCTGTGAGCCTTACCTTATGTACACTTTTGGGATTCTCCAACCAGGCACAGTACATTTCCTCCACATAGTTCGAACTAGTCCCACTAAGAAATGGTTCAGCAGCTACAGGTGCAGAATAGCACCGAATCTGTTGAAACGTCCTAATTGCTGCTGGTTTGTTTTGTGACAATGTCTTAACAGTCTGGGAGGCCGTTAATGGCCTCAACTTAGCAGCACAAGTCCTTAAATGAAACATTTTGTCCTGAAGCCTTCCACAAGTGCCTGTTTAAAAAAAAGAGAGAGAAGTTTTAGAACATTAAGGAGATAAAACTTGCCCAACTGTTCAGGAAAAAGATTCTAGCTTGAAAGGTATTCACACCAGCCAATGACTTGCTCAATGCCTAGTCCACTGAGAGCAAGACAGAGCATGACTGTCAAACTGACACACTCACACCCCTGCAATGGCTGGATTAGCCCCAGAGAAGTAGGCACAGAGTTGCAGACTTGATCCCATCTGACTTGGGATCTTTACATTTATTTATTTATTTTAAAGGAAGTTCCCAATCAGCTACCCTGGGAATCCAGGCAACTAGCTGTAGGACTAAGTTTAAAAAAAAGAGAAAAAAAAGGATTTATTTAGTTAGTTATGTATGCAACATTCCACCTGCATAAATGCTCGCACGCCAAAAGAGGGCGCCAGATCTCATTAAAGATGGTTGTTAGCCACCATGTGGTTGCTGGGAATTGAACTCAGGACCTCTGGAAGAGCAGCCAATGCTCTAAACCACTGAGCCATCGCTCTAGCCCCCTCTTTACATTTATATACTGTCTAAAATGGCTGCAAAAAAAGACAACAAGGATTGGTTAAGAATTGACAATAATTGCAAAATGGCATTTTCTACTGTAACCAGAAATCATTGAGTATTCTCTGTGCTCTTAGTATTCTGGGGAAGTAGAAGTGTTGCATAGGGACTGGGGAGATAGCTCAGAAGTTAAGAGCACTGGCTGCTCTTCCTGAGGGCCCAGGTTCAATTCTTAGAACCCACTTGGCAGCTCACAACTTTCTGTAACTCCTGTTCCAGGGGATCTGACACCCTCGCAACAGACATACATGCAGGCAAAACACCAAAGTACATAAAACACAAATAATTTTTTTAAAAAGGTGTTGCATAATAACACACACCTGTATTCTCAGCACTCTGGAAGCTAAGGCAAGAACATTTAAATATTAAATACATATATTATATATTATAATATATTAGATGCAACATATTACTTATAAATATGTGTACATATAGGGATGCCCAAGGTCAATCTCTGGTGTCATTCCTCAAGTGTTGCCTTCCTTTTTGGAGACAAGGTAGCTCACTCGCCTAGAACTTATCACATAAACTAGGCTTGCTGGCCAGGGAGCCCCAGGGATCCACCCGCCTCTGCCTCCCCAGCCGTAGGATTACAAGCATGTACTACCATACCCAGGTCCTTGTGCAGTAAGAAGTTTACTGATAGTGGCACAAGTATCAATGACACCCACATGCTGTGTAAGCATTACATACTAGACCTGACCTGCTTAGTATCTTTGAACCAAACAGTAGAAACAGTAATTACTCTTGTTGCTCTCATTTGTTTTTAATTATAATACGAACATTCTATGACTAAAGAATTATAACTTATAAGTAGGCCAACTTACAATTATAACTTATAAGAAGCCAATGGAGATGTTTGAGAAATATAAGTTCCCAAGATAAGTAAACACCAGTCACCTTGGTAGGGCAATTACTCTAACTCGTGAAACATTAGTGGAGTATCTCCATTTTCTAGTACACGGCCTACTTAGCCCATCTAACTGCATGCAAGCTTTCATCCAGGAGTACTTCCAAAGGAGCAAGTCTATACCTGAGTCTGAAGACGGCTGTGCTCTTTCCCTAGCTGTGACTCTGCAGCATCAGAGGTGCCCAGGCCTGCAGAGGTCTAAAGCAGGCAGACTAGTGAAGGCAGAAGGGAAGAGGCACTTTAAGAGGTTGCATTATGACACACACCTGTAATCCCAGCACTCTGGAGGCTGAGGGAGGCCTCTAGATTTCCAGCCGGAGTTACTTATTTAGATAGACCCTATCTCAAAGAGAATTTAAATTTATTTATTTGATGTGCATTGGTGTTTGGCTTGTTTATATGCATGAGGGTATCAGATATGGAGTTACAGACAGTTCTGAGCTGCCATGTGGGTGCTGGGAATTGAACCCACTGGAACTGACTGGAAGAGCAGTCAGCGTTCTTAACCACTGAGACACCTCTCCAGCCCCTTGTTTTTTTGTTTTTTTGAGACAGGGTTTCTCTTTGTTACAGTCCTGGCTGTCCTAGAACTCACTTTGTAGACCAGGCTGGCCTGGAACTAACTCAAAGATTTGCCAGTCTCTGCCTCTCAAGTGCTGGGATTAAAGGCAATGATATGTTCTGAAAGAGTGAAAATTCTGAAATCTTTATAGAAAGCATGATAATCTGCCAACATTTTATTAAAGTATATACAGAATTTCTGTTTCTTGCTAAACTCAGCCCCAAACATAAATGTTAAATTTAAAACAAAAGTCTCCAAAAGGTGGAGAAAGAAAGCAAACTGACTTGAACCTTGAATCTTGGATAGAGCACTGTCCTTGTGCCACATGTTCCAGATTAATGAATAGAGAAACTCTAAGAAACGCCAACAGCTGCTGGGCGGTGGTGTGAAGCGTCTTTAAACCCAGCACTTGGGAGACAGAAGCAGGCGGACGTCCGTGAGTTTGAGGCCAGCCTGGTCTACAGATTTAGATCCAGAACAGCCAGAGCTACTCATAGAAACCATGTGTCAAAAAACCAAAAAGAAAAAAAAATGCTAACAGGTGTAGCCTATGCTCTTAAGTCAAAGCATAGTGAGAGGTGCAGTGAAATGAAACATCTAAACAATTTTCCTACTACAAACATCAGAGAAGGTACCATAGCTCCATCTTCAGTGATGGCAAAACACAAGTGAGGGAGGGATTTTATCTCCACCTTTTCTCCAGCGACTATCAGCTGGGGCCTGATTCCAGCAGTAATGAGGGCACATTCCTCATACTGGGTGGGGACCACAACAACAGCAGTAACAAAGTTCTTAGACTTGAGGCAGCATTCTCTGCTATTTAGCAGTCAGAAAATGCCCGCTCTACTCTGCTTAGAAATTTAAGAGCCAGACATGGTGGTGCATACCTTTTATCCTAGTACTGGAAGGCAGAGACAAGAAGATCTCTGAGTTCCTGCCTCAAAAATGAATGAATGAATGAATGAATGAATGAGAGAGATCTGGGCCAGTCAGAGATACACAGCGAGACCCTGACTCAAAAATATAAGATGAGATCAAGTCTCATAACTTCTCAACTTACACTAATACCAATATATCATAGCTGTTAAGACTACCATATCTGGATAGGGCCAGGTGCAGTAACACACCTTTAATCCCAGCACTCAGGAGGCAGAGGCAGCCAGATAATCTGAGTTCAAGGCCAGCCTGGTCTACAAAATGAGTGGACAACCAGGGCTACAGAGAGAAATCGTCTTAAAAAACAAAGCAACAGCTGTGCAGTGGTGGCGTCTGCCTTTAATCAAGGCACTCAGGAGGCAGAGACAGGCAGATCTCTGTGAGTTCAAGGCCAGCCTGGTCCACAGAGCAAGTTCCAGGACAGACTCTAAAGCTACACAGAGAAACCCTCTTGAAAAACCAAAAAACAAAACAAAAACAACAAAATTTCCTGATTTGGTAAAAGGCTTAACTACACATATTCAAGAAGATAAACAGACCCTAAAGCTAAACACTACAGACATATCATAAACTTATGAAAACCTTGTGAAAAACTACAATGATGCATTATGACCAAGAAAATAAAATTAAGAAAAGGTCTGGGGAGACTGCTTAAGTGGGTGAGAGTGTTATATAAGCATGAAGATTAGAGTTCAAATCCCTAGAAGCTACTTGCAAAGACAGGCGTGGTCACTAATGTGCATCTGTAAGTCCAGTGCTGGGGGAGGCAGGAGGAGGACTGCTGGGGCTTGCTAACAGGCGGTCTAGCTCCAGGGAAGATCTTGTCTCAAGGAATAGAAAAACTTAAAAACTGACACGGTTTTCAAATACTAAAGGAACAGAACTGTCACTCTGAAATCATCCAACAAGAGCTGCCAAGAAAGCTCATCACTTTGGTTGAGGCACTTGCTGCCAAGTATGACAACCCAAATTGGATCCCCAGGATCCATACGGTGGGAAAAGAAAAGTGACTCTCTGAAGTTGTCCTCTGATCTACACATGCACACGCAGTGCCAGGAATGGTGCGGCATGCCTGCAAACCCCAGCATGCAGAAGGCTGAAGCAAGAGGATAACCTTGGGTCCAAGACAAGCCTTGGCCGTATGTACTAAAGTAACCCAAAGGAAGTCAGCACAAAGAAAGAGAGATGAAACTAGAATAAGCAAAATGGAAGACTTAACATACCACTATAAATCTTGACATCAGAAAAAGCCCAATAGGCAGGATGATAAAATAAGAATGTTTGTCGACAAGATAGTAATAATGAATGTAAGATTGAAAACACATTATTTCATAACAAGTGGTGGTGGGTGGTACACACCTTTAATCACAACACTTGAGAGGCAGAGGCAGGCGGATCTCTGTGAGTCTGAGGACAGCCTGGGCTACAAATCAAGTTCCAGGACAGCCAGGGCTACAGAGAAATCGTATCTTGAAAAACCAAAAAGAAAAACTCAAGTATTTCCAAGAATGGCCCTATTATCTAATAAAGCAGAAGGAATGAAAAGGCAATTACTAGAGACTGAGAGGAACATAAATAATGCAAAGGTCAATCTACCAGAAAGATAAGCAAACCTAAATGTGTACATACCAGGGAAAAAAACGTCTGCAAGACGGATCTGTGCCACCAAATCTGACCACCTAAGTTCAATCCCCAGGACCCACACGATGAAAGAACTCTCACAAGTTGTCCTATGACACCTACACAAGCGCTGTCACATGTACATGTTCCCCTACAAATAAATAATGTAACTTTTTAAATAGAAAATAAGAAAACTGCCTAATATGTGATGCAAAGGGACAAGAATAGAAAAAGAGAAAAAGACAATTACGGTGTCACCCATCCAACGTCAGCTACTAAGTAATCTACCCGGGGCCACGTCAAGGGCAGGACCACAAGACCGGGCAAACTAGGAAACTCCAACAGTGTTCTCTGCTCAATGTCATAGCACAGGATGCACAGACGCCAAGTCGGGCCCATAAGGGTAATGAAATCCACAGGGAAAAAAACATTGGTTTTTAGTTACTTGCTTCTACATAGAGGTCAAGAAGCTGAGTTGCACAGCTGAATTAGCGTCACTATTTACAGATAACACCTCTGACTGACGATCATCGTATCTAAAGTGTTTACACGTCCTTCGAGGCCTCGATCGAAAACTGGCTGATCCCACTTGGGCCTGTAGAGGTGTTCCTTGAGTGACCTTTTGACGTCAAGGGTCTAAAACTCCACCCTCCAATGGTAACGCCGCCATTTTCTGATCCCGCAGAGCGTGTCAGGAAGTGGGGCTACGCATGCGCACAACACCTAGCGCTGCGCTTCTCATTCCCTTTAATTCCCTTTCTCCAGCCTCACCCTGCAGCTACCCCTATGCGCTACCCTCGGGCCCCGGTCTGAACACTCGTGTCCGCCACGTGACTACTCTTCCCGAGCTTGTCATCTCGGCTACTGGCGCACTGCGCGTGGGTAAAAGGCACACGATCTGGTAACTCCTGCGAGGGCACGGTCGCAAGCTTCCCAGTCAGCGGAATAACTCGCGTCTGTCACACACTCTCGCGAGGAAAGCGGTGCGTGGACGGGGTTTCTAGGGAAACAAGTGTCACCTTGGCCCGCTGCCGGTTTCACCTCACACCGGCAGGTGGGGCTGCCGCAGGCACCAAGGTCAGCGCCGTGACCGGGCGCGGCGAACCCAAAGACGGCGACCTGCTGGGGCCAGGGCACGCAGAACAAAAGAATGCGCGCGGGCCGGAGGAAGCGACCAGGCCACGTGACG
>LOJH01066307.1:0-10358 GCA_001685095.1 Ellobius talpinus | reverse complement strand
CAAAATTGACCTTAAAATCCATACCAATGCAAATTATTCATATCTATATCAAGGGCTTCTGATGGCACCTCCTAATACTCAGCTGGGAGTCATGAGACAGCAGCTCGCTGGAAAGGACAAGACAAGGGAGGGCCATGGGACCTTCTGGTCACCTTTAGTCACTTGCTTCCCCTCTTACTTTTACCCAAGAGGCCAAGTTTCACATAGGGGTCTTGATTCAACTTACATATGGAAACGTTGTGTCATAGAAATGGTCTCAAGACAGTCATCAGTCCCCCTGACTTTGTCAACAGTGGCTCATTTCTTTTCCTCTCCCCTCTCCCCTCTACAGGGGCAGGAAAGTGGGGGAGTGACTTGACTGTGTTCACACAGCAGGCAGCTGCAGGCCTGTGCTTATGGCTGTAAGATTCACAACTCAGGTCCTGGTCCTGGGGAGCCCTCCCTGCCATTAAAGAATGAAATGCAGTCAGGCCATGGGAGTGTTGGATGGGAAAGGGGGAAGCTACAGTCCATGTAGGGGCAGCCTCTGAATGATGACCCATGGCTCTCACCCCTGTGGACTGTGGTGAGCAGGGAGGGAGCCCTCAGGTACCCAGCCAAGGCTCCTTATTGCCTCTCGTAGCAATCTGGGCTAGTAACTTACTGATTGACATTGGGGGACTGATGTAGACCTCCCTCGGGACTGTGATTTGGGGGGCCAACCCCTAAGTCTCAGTGCATGAAATAGATGGGAAACAATGAGGCCATGCTGGGTTGAAGTCCTCAATCTGTCTTTGAGCTGCACGTGCCGTCCTTGTGTTTGCACCTGTGATGTGGAAATGCTAACGTGACTGTGTGGTGGGGTGATAGCGTTGATGCTCTAATCATGAAAACCATGTTACCTCCCTCATCCCGTGCTCAACCCATGAAGGATACTGTGAGCAGCATGTAAATACTAGATTGATCTATTGATAATTATAAATAATTACTATGAACAAGAGGAGAAATCTTTATTTCCCATTACCCACAGGACTGCTGTGATTCAAACTGTTGTTTTGACTAAAAAAATGAACAAAACATGATGAGAAAATTAGAGATGTTTAAGCAGCTACCTTCCCTGCTAAAAAAGGGAAAACTTCACACATACGTGATTAGGAAATCAAAGGGTTCAAATTAGTCCCAGCACTCAGAGGAGGACCAAGCTCAGTTAGCTTACCTGGGGCCTGTCAGTGTAGTAGCCCAGCCAGCCAGGAACACAGCCCAGAGTAGCTCCTGCTCTCCACCAGGTGCAGGGTGTGCACCTGATGTATTCCAAGCAGATGCTGGTGGTGCTGGAGCAATTCAAGGCCCTGAGGCTGAGAGTATTCAACCTTCTGGAGATAGCAGAATGACTGCATGGTGAGGGGAGGTGCCCATGCAAGGACAGCAGGTTCCAGTAAACCCTGTGGTCTAGGGAATGGGATGGGGTAGGAACACTGGGGAGGAGTTTGAGCATGGAGGGTAGAACCGGGCAACTATGGAGATGAGGGAGTACGCATGGCAACATCGCTGGTGTGTGGAATTAAAAGCACAGGGTTATGAGTTAGTAAATAAGTGATGCCTTGGAAACACTCAGGAGCAAGAGATGGGCTTTGTGAAGCCTTTGGACATTCTTGCAGATTGGATCAGGGGGTGCATCCAGAACCTGAGGATAGATGCCTGCATGAAGTACAAGTGGCACCAGGCACATGAGCTAGGTAAGGTCATCGAGGAGAGAGTGGCGTGAAGGAAAGGACTAGTGGCTACATTTGGGGATGTCAGGAGGTATTGGGGGAAAGATATAATGTTCATAGGATCTTCCCATCTAGAGCATCCTCTGCCTCCCTGCCAGTGAGAAGAGAAACTTCTGCATGGGCAGACAGGTGGCCTGGCTGTGTGCCTGCCATTTGGGTGGGGCCTTGGTGTGGCCTGCCCTCTGGTGGCATTCTGGTGCTAGAGAGTGGATGATGCCATCTATACCTGCCAATCAGGAGCAGCCCAGAGTGACCCATGTGAGCCAGGCACCGGGCATATTGCTAACTGTTTTCTGTTTTTGCTACTGTTCTGGTTTTGGTTTGGTTTCTACAGTGCTTGAAATGGGATCCAGGGCATTGCACACATTAGGCAAGTGCTCTGCCCTTATGCTACATCCTTAAAGGCACTCATGTCCTCTTTAGTGTACGGTCCCAACTAGACACCTCTGGGCACCATGCCACCAAATCCAGGAAAACTAAGTGTCTTCATTAAAGGAGAGATCTCGAGGCCCAAGGAAGTTGAGATGTTGCCCATCATGACAGCAGAGCTGTGACTGAGACCCAGCATGCATATGACTGAGTCCAGCGTCTCTTCTGCCACACTTAGGCCATGGGGCAAGCTGCAGGGCATTGAGTGTAGATGGTTTGCTGCTGAAGCAGAGGCAGTCTCAGCTGTGCCTGGACGCCAACAGGAACTCAGCCGTAGCAGCCATCACGTCTGTCGCTGGAACAGTTGAGGGACACATGCTTTAAAGCCAGGCCTGCTCTGGGAAGACAGAGCAAAACCAGGTGACAGTATGCTCCATCTGCTGAAATGGTGTGGACCCCTGATCTCTCTTTCCCTCGGCACTCCCCTCCTCCACAGCTGGCTTCTCCAGGACTCTTACATCACTCCACAGAGAAAGGAATTCTCATGCCTGGGCTGAGGTGTTTTGGCCAAACTAGTGATAAATTCAGCAGGCAGAGAAGTTGCAAGCCCCAAGGGGGCCGGAGCTAAGCTGGGAGGGACTTAAGGGTGGGAGCAGCTTGAGAGCTGAGCTGGGAAATTCATGTTGGTGGGGTGCTAGGCCCCATTTTCATTAACTAATGATTCTAGGACCCCAGCAGCTCTACATTACAGAAGGGATGTGACCGGGTGGTGGGTATATTGCTATGCTGGAAATGGGCATTGCAAATATTAGGCAAATGCCCTGTCCTTGTGCTATGTCCCTGAATGCATTGGTGGGTTGGATGAGGGACTGATCCACTCTGTCTCAGTTTATAACAGAGCCCCTGCTCTGGGAGTTTGAAGATGTGAGGCCTGGCCACTCATTTCAAAGGAAGAAAAGAAAGTAATGATTAAAAGGCAGGAAGCAATTTTAACCAAAATTGCCATTTGTAAGCATTGACGGTTGCTGGGATACTGATGTGAAGTATAGTTTAAGCCTGGGCACAGGAAAAATCCTGCATTGTTAAGCAGTCCTAGGCAAGGTGTGGTGTGTTGATCACTACTTGATTCTGGTTCTACAAAGGTGGCCCTAAGGCAGTCTGATTCCCATGAGATGATTTCTCCTGCTTATGGGATCCTACTGTAGGATGTGGCTCTGCTGGAATCCACAGTGGCTGAAGACTTTGAGACACCTTCTCAGAGTTGTAAATAGGTTGTAAAATCAGACAAGTGACTCTAATCTCTTTACCCTTGACCTAGAAGAGGGTAGGGTGGGTTAGGTGTCCCTGGTGTGCACATACTGCCTGAGTGGTAATTGTGCTGCCTGTGTGTTGCTCAGGACAGATCTGTGCAGAACGAAGGCAGAGCTGCCTTCAAAGAGCAGCTGGTGCTGGGCATGATGACCATGGACTCAGCAGGTGGATCTGTGTGTTTGGAGCCAGTCTGATCTACATAGTGAGTTCCTGATAAGCCAGGACTACACAGCGAGACCTTGTCTTGGACAAAGCCTGTAGTTTGTCAGAGCCTGTTTGTGAGCTCTGGGGCCTCCTGTCTTCCCCATGTGGCTTAGGGAAGGGTAACACAAGATGAAGGGCAGGGCTCAGTGTGTTCCCACAGAAGCAAGGCCTCAGAGTCATCTTGGACACCTCATAGCAGACTGTCCTCACCCACCCCAAGAAGGAAGTGGGCCTCCTGCCTCGTGCAGCTCTAATGATGTCTGGAGACACCCACTGCAATCATGAGAGAACACAATCGTGTTGGAAGTCCACAGTGACCTGTGTCACAATGACCATTGCTTAGTCCCCCTGCTCTTGAGTGCAGTCTTCCCTGCTCCTGGGAGTCATTTCAAGACTGTGCTCTCTGGGACAGCACTGGGGTCTGGAGAGGCAGTTAGCTGGTGTCTCTCTTATGGACCTCTGGTACTTTTGATGGATCTCCCTCCCCATAGGCAGTTTCCCCTTAGGCTACTTACAGTCACTCTGTCTGAACCCCGTCATGGAAAAAACAATTTAGAGGCCCCATTTGGTTCCAACTCAGAAGGAACCTGTTGTGGTTAAGGTCAAAACGCAAAGCACAGCAGAGTCCTGCTAGGGTGGAAGGACACTGTCCAGGCTCTCAAGCACACCAGATGGGCCTGGAGAGGAGAGCAGAAGTTGAAGACAGTTTCTGCTGCCTGTCCTGAAACCACCAGAGTTTATTAGGCAGCAGGCGCTTCCCTAACATTTTCTAAGGCTTCACAGTCAAGGAAGCCATCGAAGACAGGCCTGTTCTCCAAATTTGCTGAGTCATCTGGGAACAAAAGTGTCTAACTGTGCTGTCCAAGAAGACAACCCAGGCCACTCAGAAGGGACAAGTATGGGCATGGTTAGCTGGACATTGGCTTTAAGTTGACTGAGGTGGTTTTGTGAGGGCGGCAGGAGGGACGTCTTGCATGAGGCTCTAGGCTAGTCATAGCACTTCCTTCACTTGCTCGTGTTAGCTTTGGGTATCTGCATGTGCCAGTCCTTGGGTCTCCGTACCTCACTAGAGAGGGGTTTGAACCCAGAACCAGGGCCTGTGCCCCTCCTCTTCACAGCCTCCTGACACATGTGCATGTCTGGAGAGAGAACAATGCTGCTCATGGCAGACCCAGGGCCTGGCCCTCATGTCAGTGGCAGGCAGGTGACTGTTCATATGTACTCGGGTTCCTGTTAAGAAGAGCTCACGTCCTTGTGTTTGGGACAGCAGATCACACTTCTTCCTTATGCTGTGACTGAACAATGGGATCAGCACCTAGACATTTAGATGTAGGCCGAGGTGTGGCTTAGGGGCTCACTTGCTCTTTGTGCACAAAGCCCTGGGACTCATCCTCATGACCACAAGGGAAAGAAAAGTTGAAAGCAGAACCCAGGAAACTGCCACAGGCTAATCACTGTGGGCTACTCACCCACACACCATCCACAGCATCTCCTGCTATGGATGCAGGCCACTCATCCACATACCATCCACAGCATCTCCTGCTACAGATGCAGGCCACTCATCCACACACCATCCACAGCATCTCCTGCTAGGGATGTAGCAGTGCCCATTCAGCACCCTTGCCCAGAGCTGTAGACATGAAGAGCCTGACCTTCACCAGGCCTTGTTTCAGAATGTCGGGGCTGATCTCTATGAAGCAGCATGGAGAAGCTCAACAAGGTACCATGGGCGTAAGAAGCAGGAGACAGCACAGTGTATATTTTACATTTGTATAATTAACAAGCAAAACAGTATGTAAGTCACACAGAGAGAGACAGAGACAGAGGCAGAGACTGACAGACAGACACTGTGCAGTAGGTAGTTCAAGAAAGATACTGCTCAGAACAAGAAGGGCTGTTCTCTGGAGACCAGGGCAGGGGACCCACATGGCATTTACCTCTGTACTTTTCTGTTTAAATTTGCTTTACTTTCTATGTTACCTATTCTAGGAAATAATGAAGTAAAATAACAGATTTCAAAAGCACCTTAAGGCTGAAGAGCTGGGATAGGGAAGACAGGAGTCATCTCTTCAGCCACATTTCCTTTGCCTTCTAAGGAAGGTACAGAGGTGTTTTTATGGGTCACCTTCTTTCTGAGAGGTCTTGTTCTAATAACCTTGTTCTGGGAGGAAGCCTAGGAAGGAGGCTCCGAAGTCCTCACTACATTTAAGTGGAAATTAACTCTGAGGTGAGCTGTGCAGGCAGAGAGTGCAGTGGTCCTGCTGCTTTGCAAAAGTTTGCTCCTCTGAGTACCGGCTTCCAACTGAAAGCTGCAGAGCTCTTGGCTTCTAGCCCCAATGAGCCTTTTTCCTTGAGATGGAGAGTCAGTAGACACATCTGCTAGGAGAACACTGGAGAGCACTTCATACCCTCCTAGTACGACTGTCCAAAGTCACTTCGCAAAGTTCAGACAGCGTGCTAGCCTACCAAAAAGCCTCCTTAGCCTCAGCCATGAGTGGAATTGTTCTCAACTGGTCTTTGTGTTTCCAGAACCCTGCGGCTGTGGCTCCTCCATCCTGGGTTCTCCAGCAAGCTTTAAACAAGCCTTACAGCTTGGCTTGCACTGCATTTGGAGTCTGGTGACTCTGGGCTAAGAATGGCTGCTCTTGTGAGCCCAGGACAGACCCTGGTGCTGGGGTCAGACCCCACATGTATTGACTCTGCTGCCTCCTGTGCATTGCAGGCTGTTGTCCTGTGAGTGTTGTCTTCTTGCCGCACAGGGACTCCCAGGTTTGAGTGAGATAGCTTAGGGCCATAACTGAGCCTTTCCTCTAAGATGAGGCCCTCTTCCCTCACTGGCAGTAGAATAGCATATGGACTTTAGGGTCTCCCTCTCGTACCCCTTTCCAAGCTGGCAGGTGGAGACCTGCTGCCAGGCACCGCCCATGCAGGCAGTATCCATGAGGCCTGCCAGCTTCTCGAGAGAGGAATATGGAGGCAGGGCCTGGTTGATGGTGATTGTTGCTCTGTGGGTCACTCAGTCTGTGTTAACAGCTGCTCACCGTAGCCAACACCATGTACATACAACCAATAGGAGGTGACTGGGGACAGTCATTCCCCAGGAGAGCTGTATCTGCTGTATGCTAGCCTACTAAACAAGAAATCCTCCAGGCTTGGTGGCATGTGTGGTCTGAAGGAGGCTGAGAGGTTGCACAGACTGAGGTTGCAGACCCAGCCAGTACTATTATGAGAAGTCAACCTTGTGGTGCCACTTGAGGAACCACAGGAAGTGCCAGTGGAAAGTAAGGGGGCTACACGAATGCCCAGGATACACATGATCAGGTGGCATTTTAAGTGACCGTGGCCTGCCATGTGGAGTGGATGGGCCCAGGGCATGTGTCCAGAACCCAGGTTGTAGTGAACTTAGGGGTGATGTTCAATGAATGGATTTGCTCCTAGGCTTTCTGAGCTATAGGTTGAGGTAGCATTGAAGCCTATTGGAACTGGGGGACCGGGCTCAGCATGAGCATTGTTATTATAGGAAGTCATCACTGAGAGTCATCCATCTAAGGCTGGAATTAGAACAGGTAGCCATGTTTCCCAGACTCTGCCTTGATTAGCTTCTGTTTCTGTTTTCCACCCCCAAATGGACTGCACAGAAAGGCTGCTAGGATGGCAGCAGGCACCATGACGCCTGTAGCAGCTTTAGATTCTTCCTGAAGTGGGGTCCCCTTCCATCCTTTCCACGTCTATTTTGCTACCCTGGCTACTGTCCCCATAAAACCCTCTCTTACTATTGGTCAGGACTTTCTCACTATCTTTGCCACCCCTCTGTCAGGAAGAGTTGGAGCTGACACCACCTTCGTTTTGGCCTGCCCCCCTCATCTCGACATACCCTACCTTGTGCACATTGTCAGTGGCCTCGGCCTCCTCCTCCTCCTCTACAGAAAAAGGCTCTTGCTCTGCTTGTGGAGGTGCAGCTGAAGAGGACAGAGCCCACGATCCACTCAGAGCAGGCTTGAGTCTGCAGGGGGCTTTCCCCATGGTTCTCTGTACACAGTGGTCATCCTCCCCCACTTTGCTTTAAGTAGTAGCCACCATTTGTCCAGGTCAGTGAGGCAGGTTGTGGGCTGTCCTGGATGCAGAGGATTGAGGACTAGTGTGAGACCCTATAGGACTGGAAAGGAAAAGCACACGCAAAGGCTTTGAGACTGTGCCCCACATATGTTCTTCCTTTCAAGGGGGACTCAGGGGCGTCCTGAGCTGCGGCCAAGAGTCTAAGGGCTCAGGATCCACTGAGTACCACACCTGTGCTCACCTGCGGCCTGGGCAGTGGGCTCATTTGTGCCACACAGCAGCATCCCCACAGGACTGTGAGCATGCCTTGGTCACCAAACACTGGCACATGCCTTGATGCTCTTAGATGAACACCAGCAGAGGTCCCTGTTGCACATCTGGCTGCACATCTGTTACAGCCCTGGGTGCTCGGATTTGGGGAGCATTTTCTCTTTGGCTCTGGATGAGGCTTCACTGGGAGATAAAAGGAAGCATGGCAGAGTTCCTGGCTGGTGAGCTGACCTCTAGCCTCAAAACAGGTTCCGCATGGTGCCTGCATGGTGCTAGCTCAGACACAGTCTGAGTTGGGGGCAACTTACACAGCAACATGAATATTCTATTTCTTCAAGTTACACTTACCAGTTGGAGCTGGCCAGACAGACACTCTCCTGTCTCTGTGTGACCTCTGCTGGTCTCACATGTCCCTCCTGTCCCTGCCTGTGTCATTTGCATTTCAACTTTTACTTCAACTGAGTCTCCTCCTGTCTTGCAGGGATATGGCTCCACCTGGAGAACCACTGAACAAGAACAGCAGGCCCAAAGTAGCTTCCCGCTTCCCTAAGCTGTCCCGAGGCCACCCCAGGGAGATGCGCAATGTGGAGCCTCAGAGTGGTGACCTCTGACCTCAGTGGAACCCAGACCCCAGTCACTTTGTGCTCAACCTAGCCATGGCAGCTGGCCCTGGACACCTTGGCAGGACGACCATGTTCCCACAGAGAACATGTTCTTCTTGCTGCCACCCAATTAAACTGGTCAGTTTTAGCTGCTGGCTCCCTGTCCTTAGAGCAAGGTATTGCTTACTGGACCGAAAAGATGGGGACACTGTCATTATACCCCCCAGGGTGCCAAGGCTGGTTGTCACCTCCTCCAGTTCTGCCAGCAGGTTGGTGGGTACCAGGATCCCTGGTTGAGATGCACGGCATGTAAGCAGAAGGATCCTTCAGATGCCACCTATGACGTGTTCCCGCCTGGGAGCTAGAATGACTGTTACGCTCTTGGATTTCCTCCTGATGCAACTGCCTGCTGCAGCCTGTGGATGGGACTCCTCCTCCCTGTTCCTCTGTCCCCCACGGTGATTAGACACCCAACAGTACTGCCACATGCCTGGTACGGATGGGATTTCTCCAGGAATAGTCCTCTGGTTGCCTAACAAAGGCATTGGCAGTGACTTTGGTCTTTGAAGAACTTATCCTTCTCTCCTTGTGCTGGCTCCAGCAAGGGCAGCTAGAATGGACCTGAGGGGTTTCACCATCCAGTCCAGCCGTGGGCAGCCTGGAGACCCTGATGAGGACATCCCTGGGCCTAGATTGCTGGTTGTGACCGCAGGTTACCAGAGATTTGGCTCTGGGCATTACTATGGAAAGCCAACACTACAGTGTCTCAGACCCACTGCCAGAATGGAGCGGAGAATGACTGTCCCCTGAGGTTGTTTAGCAACTGTCCCCTAATGTGTCTCAGTGGGAGCAGAATACTGTGTCCCCCAAGGTGATGTTCTTCTATTGCTCTCATCTCAGGGCACCATCCTAGAGGCCAAGGCTCTCAGGCATGGAGTGGAATAAGAACCAGCTGCTTGGCAACTCTGCCTTCCTCTGCCCCCAAGCCTGGGTCTGTCTACTTCTTAGGACCCACTGTCAGTGATCTGTCTTCCTAGTGCAAAACCTCCTTGGTGTCTTGGGACAGCTGGGAAAAGCTTACAAAAGGAACCATGTACCAAGCAGTATGCACGTCCCTGCCTGCCAAGGAGTTCCCAGTGGCATCTGCCTAGGGAGGCGACTGCAGAAAGCAGCCTGCATGTGGTCCTAGAAGGGCTTCAGCTCAAAGCTAGACCTTGGCAAGTGGTCTGAGGAAGTAGGGGCTTTTCTAGCCCAAGGAAAGCTTAGCGAAAGTCCCCTAGAGGCAAGAGTACAGGGAGACAGAGAGACTTAAACAGCTCCGATTCTGGAGGGCACCTTGAGCCCGGTGGACTGTGCCCAAAAGAGGCAGAACACACCTTTCCTCCCTCATGACTGGGAGCAGGAGTTGGGGGAAGCAGGGAAACCATCTTCAGCTTGCTGGGAAGGGAGGACCCAAGAGATTCTCAGCCCTAGAAAGTCAATGTGGTTCTTCTCTTGTCTGCCTGAGAGACCACAGACTCCACACAAACACCACACCCAGAATGTAGGGCGGGCAGATGGACCCAGCAGCCAAAAAGACTCTGTAAAACTCTGGTAGCCCCAAGCCCACCTCCTGAGCTTGGAGACTCAGATGGACACTTTGTATTCTGTCATGTTCTATAAAGAAAGGATCCTGCCACCTCCCACATCTCCCACAACCTAGAGTTCCGAGCAGCAGACCTGGCCCAAACACATGTCACTAAGAGTCTGTTCTCTCAGTGCAAACACAGATGGCATACAGAACCATCTTTCACAT
>LOJH01066305.1:8334-18693 GCA_001685095.1 Ellobius talpinus | reverse complement strand
TCTGCATGTGAAGTATCAAGTCTTGATTCTCAAAAACAGAAACCTCAACTAAAGAAAAGCTAGCTCTCTGATCCTGGCAAGACGTGGCCCATCTGCAGGCACATTTTGACCCCTGAGGATCCAGACAGACAGCTCACCCTGTGGCCAGTGCAGACAACTAGTCCCAAGTCTCTTCCTGGCTGTACATGGAGTCATTAGCTCAGAGACTCGAGCAATTATTTTCTAGCATGATATAAGCTACTGCAGCCCAAGGCAGCCTTCTTGCCCAGCACATTCCAGCCTGCGATGACTTCACCCCTTGCCCTGATTAGAATGCATGCCGTGTGATACTTAATACAATCTGCCATCAAATGCCAAGTGCTTCAGAACTAAATTGGGAAATATGTCCAGATACATAGAAGGATGCTAAGAGCACTAAGTGGGGCTCCAGCTCCCTTTATGAGGCATGAGGCTCATTGACAGCATGATTCCACCACGGCAGCTCTGCCTCCGGCTGTCCACCCTGAGAGCACAATTTAATTCAGGCGGCAAAGGGATTAATAAAGGTACTGTGCTATTTTAAATGACCGTAGAAAGGAAAGCACTGCTGATGAATTCAGAACTATGACACACACACACAGAACAAAATCGAGAAGGCCGCCTGAGCATCAAGAGCCATGTTTAGAGCTGCGCTGACTGCACTGCAGTATAATGTGAGATGGTCAAGACACTTTTCTTCTGTTACTTCTTTTTTTTTAAATTTATTTTATGTATATTGGTGTGAAGGTGTCAGATCCCCTACAACCGGAGTCACAGACAGCTGTGAGCTGCCATGTGGGTGCTGGGAATTGAACCCAGGTCCTCTAGAGGACCAGCTAGTGCTCTTAACCACTGAGCTATCTCTCCAGTCCCTCCTTTTGTTACTTCTACTGTCGCCTGTCATTTAGTAGCGGCTACCTCTAGAAAATGTACCACAGAAGTCTGAGAACCAAAGAAAGGACATCAAAAATTCAGAATCCATTTCTACTGAAAGTTGAAAGACCTCTGAGCAGCCCCTCTTATTGTGGGGAACGCCATTCCTGTGCCATCATTCCTGCCCGCAGCAAAGAGCATGGTCCACAGAGAGAACACACAGGCCTTGGAACCACTTACCTAACCCAAACGTCATGTGGCCATCCCTCACTGACAAAGGAGAAAACTCTTCAACAGATCATGGACCCTCAAAGAGTATCCAACAAGCAGAGGGGAGGCACACAGCAGCGTATGTCAGCACTCCTTACGCCATGACCCTGGCCCAGGAGTGCCACATGTTGCTAGTGAAGCCATGTAGCTCGGCCGTTCATCTTCCAGGTACACTGATGTGAAGTATGAACAGAACAGCAAAGACAGCCACAGCTTCATACTTCCCACCCAACCACAGAGGATCCTGGGGAGCCATGCTGGTCCCCGCAACAACACCCTAGCACAGAGCCAGTGCTGTCAATGTCATGAAGGAGCACACCACTCCAGCAGGTCCTCAATGAGTAACCTACCTCCTGGGGCTGATGCAGGCCATATACTTAAGAGAGGACAGCTGAATGGGTGAGATCACCCATCAGCTGCAATGCTACAAAGTTCCAAAAACCGACAGAACGATACCAGGGAATTCTATGATGTGTCTTACAAAACTACCTCAACAGACTTCCCTGCAGGCAAAAACAAGGTGCAAAACTGTAACACAGAGTTCTACTGCTATGCTTGTTGTCCTGAGACAAGGTTCCTCTGTGGAGCCCTGATTGGCTGGGCTGGCCCTGAACTCAGAGGTCCACCTGTCTGCCTCCAGAGTGCTGGGACTGAAGGTGTGCTCTACCATGTCCAGCTCCATCCACACTTTATAGAGGAAGGATGGCACTTTGCTGGGAAGCTGCTCATGGTCCATCTCAGGATGCCTAAGAAATGGGCATCACCAACTTGGCTCCAAAACCAAAAGACGGGCAGGGGATGCAGAGGATCTTGGCGGAATCTCTCAGCTGGCGCTCCCCTCATTTGAACTTCTGAGTCGGGAGGATGCTTTACCTTATCAGAATAAAAGCACTGAATCAGGAGGGTGCTTTACCTTATCAGAATAAAAGAACTGAATCAGGAGGATGCTTTATTTTACCAGAATAAAAGTGCTTTAAAAAAATATTAGGGGCTGGAGCAGGGTCTTGGAAGTTCAAAGCACTGGCTGCTCTTGCCAAGGACCTGGATTTAGTTCCAAGCACCCATATGGTGGCTCTCAACCATTTGTAACTCCAGTTCCAGAGGTCCAGTGCCCTCTTCTGGCCTCTGTAGGCACTGCATACTCATGGTGCACAATACACATTCAGGCAAAACACCTGTACATAAAACTGTTAAAAACCCAACTTCTAAAGGAAAGCTAAAATATAAATTAGACATTTTTTTCTGACTTTATACAGCCAAAGAAATACTGGTAAATCCTTTGTGGCCACCAGCCTTGACCTCCAAATCAAGCCTGGGAATAACCATCCCATGGGAGTCCAGATGTGCCAAGCACTAACTCTCTAAGGCCTTTCAGCATGCACCACAGAGGATAGCCTGCTCTCAAGCTCAGGCAGATCATCTTTGTAAATGGCTTATTAAGAGTTTAGTCACTTGACAGCCCAGTGTGGAGAAATGCCAGAGACACACTGACGTGGTGAGTATCCGTGACAACCATATGACAGGCTGGCTGGTTTGCTGGGTGGACGGAGTATGGACGCTGAAACACCATTACTCAATGCTCATGCAGCTGTGGTGCCTGTAAAACACCAGTGTGGTCAGCATGTGGTAAAACGCATTATCCTGTGACTACAAACAGCACCCCTGGACATGCAGACAGGCTACAGAGAGTTACAGAGTTATACTCCTGATTAAAATCCATCTCAGCATTTGGACTTCAGTGTGTTCTCATCAAGGCCGAAACAATGAAGTATAGTTAAGCTCCAGGTACAAATGTTCTCATAAAAGCCTTTATCTGAGTCCCAGTTATAGAGGCCAGAGGCACAGACGGCCCCCCACAATGTGTGCACAGCTCCAGGCAAACCTGCTGCTAGGCAGCTCACAGCAAACTAATAAATGGCACAGTGGCTTGCATTGCCAAGTTGAATGCACATGGCCAAATCACAGTGTTCACAAACAGCACTGAACCTCCATGACATAGTTTAACCATCATGTACCAGTAACCGTGATTAACACCCAGTGCTCCGAGGAAGCAGAAGACACAGTAAAGATGAGGAGATGCTCTGTGAAAATAAAGAACAGGGCCGACGGGGCGCTTGGTCCTCGTCTCCCTCCCAAAGTGGGTGGCATTCATGTTGGGGGAACATCACCATACTAAGGTACGCACATCTGCACGCCTGACTGCTCCCGTCAGCATGTAAACTGATGGGCTCAGCAACACTCGTGCGGTCAACACACCTCCATGCCTCACTTTAAAAGAGCAACAAAAATTAATGAGCAATGCGCAGGGTGGGACATGTTTAAGCATGAATTTTAAAAAAGCGAATTTCTTACTGAGCTGACTGTTACAATCAGTGCTTTCCACTGGGTCGGTAAGTCTGTGAGTGGAGGGATTAGTGCAGCCGTGACAGCTAAGGAGCAGGACCTTAGGAGTAACCCGGCAGAGAAGAGGAGCAGAGTCGAGGGCGTAGCTCAGTGGCAGAGCCCATGCTTATTAGCAAGTAGAGCCCTAGGTACCGAAAGAGAGAGAACGATTAAAAATACCAAGACTTCAAACAGATGAGGATTAATGTTGCTAGCACTTGACTTCACTGAGAGCACTAAAAACAAATGAGGTAATAAAACTGAAGGCAAAGCAGACAAAATGAGCCATCAAGTCCTTCCTCTAGAAACCAGAGTCTTTTCAGAGTGGACAGCTCGGACAGAGAAACAGGTCCCTCCTCCTTGCCCCTGCCTGGGAAGTCACTCCGGCTGGTGTCTTCCCCTCAGGTTTCCCAGCTGTGACCCAGAAGGACTGTCTCTTCTGGCACGTGGACTGACCCAACACAAAGAGCTGCCTTGCAGAAAGGCTTTTGCAGCCACTGACCAGTCTTCTTGTTTGTGTAAGTAGAAGCCAGGATGCTTCCACTTTTGAGCACTGCCCCAGTGGCACCTAACAAATCAGTATCTGACTGCACAGCTCACATATACTGGGAAATGAAATGCAGAAACACCATGGGAGCCTGGGTCCAAGTGTGAGCAGCAGAGAAGAGAGAATCACGCCAGGGCTAGCAGGGCAACACTGACTGAACCAGGGACTCTACTCTGCGGAGCCGAGCAAAGCTCACTCTGACATCCAAGGACACAAAGCTCGCATGTGGTGCACAGAACACAGGCAGATAAATGACTCTCACATATAAAATATATTAACCTAAAAAATTTCTAAGAAAGAGTGGCACAAGGAGGTCTAGGCAACTTGGCTTGCTGGGACAGGGCTAGACACCTTATTGCAGAGTCTGCCTCTCCAATCCACACCACTGCTGTGTAGGAAAGGGAACTCCTTCATTAGAAGGAGCCCTAGGCTCAGATGTTCCTTCCCAGGAAGACCCCGACTGCCAGTGGGGTCAAGAGCAGGCACACCAGAAGGATCCTAAACAAACGAAAGCTCACCCGCCTCCCCTGAATCTTCCTATCAGCCAGCTTTAAGACCGAGGACTTGGCCTGCAGTTGGGAGGAAAACCCTGCAGTGCTAAAACACAGTCATCACCCAAGAGTTAACGAAGACTGTCTTCCTGTCTGCTCATACATCAGCGGGCACTTTCATGCAGCTAATGACAACAGAAACTGTAATGGAAAATTTTCATTTCATTTCCTAACTTCATCATATTATTGTGTGCATGGGACACATAAGCCATGGCATGTGAGTAGAGGTCGGAGGATAATTCTGTGGAGTTTGCTCTTCTCATTCCAGGGACAGAACTGGGGTCATCAGGCTTGTGTAGTAAATGTCTTTACTTGCTAAGCTGTCTCACTGGCTGCTTTAGAGTTTGGCTACCTACACTGTGATGCATATCCTAAAGACAGACTGCACAGGGATCTCTGCAAGTTGCAGTATGTGGTGTAGCACTCCCTGAGGCAACCCAAACAGTGAGGGTGGCCTACATACATGTACATCAGTGAGAGCATTGGCTACACAGCCTATATGAGCTCTAAGCACATCCTGGAACTCTAAGGCAGAGAGCTGGGCCATGAGATATGAAACACTGTCTGAGGCACACTGCTGAGTAAATGCTAGGTACAGAACAGGGTGCATACCACGATCCTATGTCTGCAAAGACCTGCCCCTTGTTGACAGATGTGTCTAGATATGAAGACACTGGGAAATCACTAATAATTTACTGTGTGCAGTGGAGGAGAAAATCTTCACCTCATGTTTTGTTCACTTGCTTGATTTTTTTCTGCCATGCTAGTTCACTGTCCTAACAGCTAGAAGCATAAGAGCATCAAGAGTGCAGCAGCCAGGCATGGTGGTGCATACTCCTATTTCGAGCCCTTGGGAAGAGATGGGGCACAAGGCTACATAGTGAGTTCAAGGCCAGCCTGAGATAGCGAGACCCTACTTCAAGTAACTAAGCTAAACCAGAACAGGAAAAGCTTAATGTTTCAGCTGCATTTAACAAATTAACCCCATGCTTTTTCTTGCTAGTGTACAAGCCACTGTTTCCGTACCTTGTTTCCTTCATACACCCATCCCAGACTCTTCACCCCAAAGGCAACCTGGCTGGCTGAGACATCCAGACACGTGGCAGGCTGGCCATAGACATAATGGAGGGTTCTGGCCGAGTCCTCAGCCTTCAGCAGGTACACCAGGTCCCCAGCTGTGGCTATGGCCACAGGGTACCTCCCAGTATTTGGAACTATTTCCAGGTAGTCAACCTGCAAAGAGAGGAGTTGTTTAGTTACCCACAGTCATCTTGATTTGATCATGAAAGGAATCTCCCCTGTACACCTAGAGGGCAGAGGCTCAGCTCACAGAAACAGTTGGGCATAGGGACCATTTATTTACAGGGATGAACGTGGCTCCTGCCCAGATGAAAAGATGCCTGTAACAGCAGAAACACAACGCACTCTGAGAAGGAAAGACACAAATCAAAGACCACGGAGACACCATTTTCCATCTGCCACCCCATGAGGGCCAGGAAGCCAGAGGTCACAGAGCTAGAGGTGAACAGGAAACGTAACCCAGTCCGACTCCTACTCAGGAAAGACTGGCAACACCTCCCACAGTGCCAAGCTCACTCTGACTCTCAGGAGGTCCGTCTAGCAGTGCTGACAGATACCTGCACAGCAAAGGGCTGTGCATGGTGTTCACTGCAGGGCCGCTCCTGTCACTGTGCAGACATGACACAGCCACGCAGCAAATGCCCAACAACCACGGGAGAACCTGAAGGCTTCCTTATCATCCAGTGGGATTACAATGGAGATGGAGCAAGGGAACTACCCCAAAATTCGAGCAGATGTATGGAACCATAAGGCTCAGGCAGGGGTGTGTCTTGTAACAATGGTTGTCTTCAAGGGTTGAAACAGGCTATGAGATGGAAAGGCAATTTCTGGCTGTTAGTTTTACTGGGTCTTTTAAATCCTGAACACGGTAGTGTTTAGAGTGATCTTTATTTTTGCTGTTTTACCAGAAATTGAAAAAGTGAAACTCCCCGAGTTCCAAAGAACAAGAGCATTCTGAAAACTATGTGTAAGTACCACAAATGCATCACCAGAAGATCCAAACTGTTCTTAGCACTCTCCTGTCTGCCTGTCAGGCACTGATCACCCTGTGCCATGTGACCACCTGAGGACAGAGACCAGGACAGACAAAACACACTCTTGTCAGCTTTTTCTCTGACTGCGCAGGGAAGATCACCAGTTAGGGTGACCCACTTCTCCCCACAGCTGTCTATTTCAGGCACATCTGCTCAGTAATCACAAAGTGTGGATGCTGAGGGTAAGTCCACTGTGGAATCATGAAACCCCATGGTGTAGAGGACAGCATCGCCCTGACGACATGCCAGAGGCGCTCAAAAGCCCGAGCTCTGCAGGCTGCCCTGGGGAGCTGAGCACAAGCAAATATCCGGTGCCTCTGCTAATCCTGGGCCCAAACTGTGCCGAGGCAGCCCAACATCTTGGGCTGCAGGTCCATCACAAAGGCCAGCTGCTCCAGGCTAACACTGTAGACCTGGGAACGGTGCCACTGTTATTCAGGAAGCACAGCTAGGGAACAAAGATGACCCGGCTCCATGGGTGGGGGTGCCGGACCCAGGGATGCCCAGTGCATACTGTGACAACTTGGCATCCAGACGGGAAAACAATGCCGAGAGTTGACACATCCTCAGCAGGGCTGCCCACTTTCTCTTTCTAAAGAAAACCCATTTCTTAGTTTCTTAAAACAGATGCCTTTCTGGTAGCCATTTAACTTCATCTTCTTGTTGGATTTCCAGCAGGCCAAGAGGCTCAGATTGGCAGTGGCCACCATTCACTGGGAGGTGTAAATGACCTCAAAAGCTTCCAGTCAGCCCCAGGATGGCACCTGACTGCCAAGGCAGGATTTACTCTTCATGAGGGGTACTCAGCTTGCATAGCTGTGGCTAGTCCACAGAGTTGGTTAGCCCTGCACTCCATGTCTCTCTGGAGGCCCCAGGATAGGCTGACAGCGCAGGTCATGTTGGAGGAACACTGCATGAGAGCCACAGAGCTGATCTGCAGCAGCGAGCAGCTCAGGGAGGTGAAGCCGTGAGGCCAGGTGCTTGCTATTCAAATCTAAGATTCTCACAGGGAAAGGGAGGGAGGACTTGGTTCCAAGTTGCCATCAATCCTCGATCAAGGCTGGCTCTTCTGTTCCTCTGGCTAATGCCAAAATGAAGTGTGCTCAAATTAAATCCAAATTCGGCACAGACGAATACTGCCTTATCACCAAACCGTTTCTGCATGGTGGACAAGATTTGTGTACAACTGAAGTTGTTAGAGCCCTGTGCAGAGCCCTGAGCTGGCTCAGTTTTATGTGCACCCCAGAGCCTGGTTCGCAATCCACACTACCTTCCATGGACTTCATTCAGAGACAAGAGTGTGGGACGAACGCGCCCTTCCACACAGACTGCCACGCACCACTGATGTTCACTTAGGCGTTGGGACAGAAACGAAGCTCAGGTCCCAGGGTGCATCTGCTATGCTAGCCGGAAGGAGGCAGGAACCATGGTAGAACAAACCCTGAACCAGCTCCATGTTTGCATGTGTTGCTGTGTAGTTTTGTTTTAGAAGTGGGGCTAGGGGTGGGGAGATGGCTCAGCAGGAAAGAGCTTCTTGAAAAGGGTCTGAATTAGATTCCCAGATCACAACCACTCACACGTCCAGCTCCATTATCCAACACCTCTGACCTCCTCATAAGCACATACCTGCACACACAGAGGAGGAGGGGCTAGACCCCTGGGCTTCATGTACACTAAGTAAATGTTCTATCATTAAGCTATAGCTTCAGTCCCACACTTGGAGTTGAGTCCCAATTTCGCAGCTCAGACGCAAAGGCGGGTCTGTCCACCACTCTGAGCCGTTCCTGACTTCTTGGGATTGAAGAAAATTCTATCACCCACTTCAGTGGGCTGTTGAGAGTTTGACAAACAGAAGCCCCAGGCATCATAGCTATCTGTTTTATTAGACCCAGGGATTATCTGAATGCAAGTTAACAAACATCCTAAGAGCTCACCAGTTTCTGAACTTCAAATTCCGCAGCTACATGCCAGTACCCCTCCTCGTTAGGGTACAACATCACAACGTCAAAAGCAGAAGCAGTGGCAACCGTGGCCTCTTCCCGGCTGAGCGCGAGGGCCTGTATTCTTGCATCATGCTCAAAACGATGTATAGGGAACTTCCCGGTCCTCAGGTCCCAAATGTTAAGAATCCCTAGGAGTAACGCAGAGAGCAATTGTAAACCCAGTACACACAGGCACAGAATAAGCATTTTTCAGATTTACTCTGTGAAGATGACACATATGTATATTTGTTTGAATCTGTCCCACTCCTTCCTAGCTGTAGAACTTGGGCATATCATTCCTCCTCACCAGTGTCTTAACAGTGAAGACAGCAGTACCCACTACACAGGACTACAGATCAGGGGAGACCCACCATGAAGAATGTGGATGGCTTCCTCTATGGCTCGTCCATGGAGCCAGCCCTAGCTCCCAACCTTCCTAGACACCGCTCACTCTCTCGCTGAGAAGTCTATTGTCGTCTTTCTGCCTGGCACTGCAGTTCATCTGCACACTGGGTGCCTTGAATTCAGGCTCTTGCTCTAAGTACCATCCTGATCACAGACGTAGAGTTAGGTGTTGCAAGGCTTTCAAATGGCCTGCAGCTGGTAGTCACAAACAGCAACAGGGCTCTCCTCCAGGGAAAGGCTTCAACATGAACGGCACGCACTTTTCTAAGAACTATGATCAAATGGAGGACAGGCAGGTGCTCCATGACATGGTCCCTGGCATGTACTTTGGTAAACTCTTTCTTCTACCTCAGAGGGAGATGGGCTGCTCTTAGCCCCACTCATTAAATAGGAGTTAATGTCTGACATCATCCCATCCCCCATCCCGTCCAGTCCTCCCCCTCCCACCACAGCCTCATCTTAATATGAATTCTTCCAAACACTGCCACGCGGACACTCCACATCACATGCCTCCTCTCGCTGTGGGAAGAGAATGTCCCCTATTCCACAGAGGCAGGACAGTGGAAGCTTTAAGTGTTAGACCACTGCTTCATGACCACCTGTTCTGTGAGAGCACTGAGTTGGGGTGAGATACTGGGGCTTGGTGAGGACCGGCACACCACCAAACTCACCCCAGGGTCTGCCTGGAGTGGGAGCTGTTTAACAGTGCACTCTGCGCATACTTGGGGTGTATCTACAGACACGGTTTTCACGTTAGGCAAGGGCTGATTTGGCTAGCGTCCTTTTCTCAACAGAACTGGATGCAGTGAACCTGTAAACACACCTCAGCACAAACCTGAGCTCCAAGCTGCCTCAGACACTCAGGCCTCCTCTCTCATTGATGGCCACTCTGTCTGAGCGCCTACCATACTGTCACCATTAATAACCCCTCTTCTTCAGTTACATTCTTATGTGTACAACTAGGCTGTTACCCTCAATGGCATTGGTGTCACTGCAGTCTCCTAACACCAATTCTGGTGTGCAAACATTTAGTGCTCTTCTGTTTTCTTGAATTAACTGCCCTTTTCTCACATACAATGTCCCTCACTCCCTGTCCCTGGGTTGCCTTTACCACTCACCCAGAGCTCTGGCTTCGTTTTGATTCTTATAAAAACAAGGAACTTGGGCTGGTGAGATGGCTCAGAGGTTAAGAGCATTGCCTGCTCTTCCAAAGGTCC
>LOJH01066304.1:0-10359 GCA_001685095.1 Ellobius talpinus | reverse complement strand
TTCTATGGTGACATTTAAGATAGTCATCAATCTGACTACAGGGCAAGGCCAGTCTGGCACCCTCTCCACTATTGTTTAGGGTCTTAGGTGTTATTATCCCTGTGGATTCCTGGGAATTTTTCTAGTGCCAGGTTTCTTACTAGCCGAATAATGGCTCCCTCAATCAAGATATCTCTTTCCTTGCTCTAAGTCTCTGTTCTTTCCCCATCTTGACTATCCTGTTCTCTCAAGTTGTCCTTCTTGCTTCTCTTTACCCCTTCCCTCCCCTATTCCCCCCAACCACATGGGAGAAGTCTTAACCAGATGCCTATACCTGGCAATATGCATCATAGATTCTAGTTTATGAAACACTTATAGACATGTAGGCATCTTTGGTGGCCTGTCTTTTATATCTCCCAAATTTTATATATTGAATTTCCAAAGCACTTTTTAGTTTGACCAACTGATTAGCTTAAATAACAATTTGCAATTATAACCAGAAATTCTTTTAGACAGAAAATTATTTGAGGTCATGATTGTTTATTTAGGCTTATATACAATATCAATAGGTACACTATGATTTAGAAGCCTCCATTCCGTTTTTGTTCATGTAATAATTATATAATATTGTTTGTTTCTCCTTTCAGTCTCCAAGACTGTGTGATTCATAGAGAAGCATATTAATATGCAAGCAAAATAAAAAGTTACATTAAATGTCTCCAGTAAACTTATAGTAGATATTAAATTGATATGAAACTGGCTCATCAGGGAGTATTATTTAGTTTGATTTTTGCATATTTTATATTTAATGATCAATGAAATGTAAGGTAAGTAACCTTTACCTTCACAATACTAATAAATACACAGAACGATTGGTGACTGTTTAAATTATTTAAATTATGCACTGATGATATTCAGCAAAGTCACAGAGGGACTGATATCTTATAAACTCAGACACATTTTTGTACCCATGATAATTAGGCTTCCTTATTTCTAAGAGGCACTTGATCCAAACAATAATTCTAGTTCCAGCCCCTATCCCTGAGCATCATGAGGCACCAATTGAAGTATGATATATTTTAATTAGAAAAATTTATCATTATGACATCTAATTTTTAAGAACATGAAATGACAGTGGAGTGTATAGATAGTTGTGTAACCGCAGATTCTAAAGTGGACAGTGAGAGCAGAGACAAAGGTCACTGCCCTACTTCGCTTTACTTTTTTACTTTTGATGAGTAAACAGAATGGTGATAGATATGTGAAACACTACTTCATTATTATCTGTTCCATCATCTCTTTGAAAGTCAAAAGAAACAGTTCTCTGGATACGATTAGCCAGCTACAGCATCAAATTTAATAATATTTCATAAACATGTGGTGAACTGAGCTTTTAATTGAGTTATACATGAACACACTGATTTACATAGACATTTATGTTGTTTGATTATTATATGGTTAGTGAGAGTGTACACATTGGTATATACTTCCTTAAAAAGAGGTGGATTCTTTCCTTCTTTCTAATATCTTGTCAAATCACATTTTAGAAAGAGCACTTGAGTAATGGTATGACACAGCACAACTCATGTTTTATAAATAATTTAACTTCTTGGGTACTAAATTTCAATAATATAGAGGGAACAGCAATCTTCAGAGTTCTTGGCACTGCAGTCTATAATTCTCTGCAGACTTGCTTTTTTTCAGATAGATATGTGGAGCTCTTTATTGTTATTTAATCCCATTTATACACTGTATTTAAATGACGTCTATTCTTTGATTTATAGAGTTCCAACATAATTGTTCCATTGAATACGATGTGAATTCAAAATACTATGGTGTTTACCTTAAAACCATGCAAAAATTGAATCTACAAGAAACTGCATGATTTAAAGATTATTTTAAAGTGTCTTGTGTCTTTTATCAAAAGTGATTCCCTCAAAAATCATTTGTTTCCTAAAGTGAATTGACTCCAAGGATTGTTAGAACTAGAAGATAGGGCTGGAGAGTCAGCTAAGTAGGTAAAGCAATTGCTTGCAAGTTTGAAGACCTTAGTCCAGATATTCAGAAAGCATGGGTAGCCACAGGCAGTGAGACACATCTGCAATCCCTATGTGTCTGTGGCAAAATGGGAATGGGGACACACAAGCCCATGGAAGCTGAAGAACATTAAGCCTGGCGTAAGAGCAGCAAATAAGATACATTAAAGAAAATAAGCTACAGTTTATTTTCTGAAGCTGAGATTGTCCTCTTACAAGCACACAGTCCAGGCACATGGATAGGGTACACACACACACACACACACACACACACACACACACACACGAGAAAGAGGGACTGGGAGACAGAGACTATAGAGACAGAGAGATTAAAAATAAACCATTATAAAAGCCATTCATTAAATTCTTCTAATACATATATAATGTCAAATATAATAACGTATATTAAAGAAGCAAAAAATTACTACTCTAGTGACAGAAAAAAGAAACTCATATCTTATTTAAAATACAGGATGTAGAGTCACGACCTCTTAGATATTTAAAAATGTGTCTATTTATCAGAATAGACTAAGATATGAATTTAGTTATTATACTGGTACCTAATAAAAAATAAAACCATGGGTTGGATATTTCAGTCACTAGTGTATTAATGAAAGTGATTCAAAGTAACAGCTTTCTATCTGCTTTACAAGACAAGCATGATTTTCAGTGCTAATAATTAATAATCTCACAGAGATCTTTCAGAACTGCTATTTTGGTTTCATTTCACCCATGCCCAACAAGTTTTTCAAAACTTAAAGGAGATTATATTAGTAAGATTTAAGATGCACCTGTTCAGGGAACAAAATCCAATACATTCCAAGTGTGGAAGTATTTATTTATTTTATATTTTCTAGTGTTAAGATGAAGCAAATGCCCTGTTGGGAAGGTCAATTCCTTTTGAGATAATACTATATGATTTTAGTTCTCAAAACATAATCATGTTAATAAAATCATAAAATTAATGTATCCACACAATCTTCATCTTGTTTTAGTCTTTCGACATCCCAGCTAAAGTATTAACACTGAGGTATTTCTCATCATTACAAAACTAAAAATTCCATGATCACAATTAAGGAAGTCATAGAACTTTCATCCTGTAACTGATGGAAGCAGATGCAGAGATCCACAGCTAAGCACTGGGCTGAACACCTGAAGTCCAGTCATAGAGAAGAGCGATATTATGAGCAAAGGGCCAAGATCATGATGGGGAAACCCACAGAAACAGCTGACCTGAGCAAGTGGGAGCTCAATGACTCTGGACTGGGGAACCTGCATAAGATAGAAATAGTCCCTCTCAATGTGGGTGACAGTTGTGTGGGTTCACTAACAGTGGAACAATATTTATCCCCAGTCATAAACTAGCTTCTTGAAGCCCATTCTCTATGGAGGGATACCTTGCTCAACCTAGATATGGGGGGAAGGACCTTGGTCCTGCTTCAAGTAATATGACAGACTTGGTTGACTCCCCATGGAAGGCCTTACCCTCTCTGAGGAGTAATAATAGTGGGGTAGGGAGAAGTTGGGGGAGCTAGAGGAGAGGAGCAAGAGGGAACTGGGATTGGTATGTAAAATAAGAATGCTTTTTAAAAAGAAATCTAACTAAGAAGAAAAATATATGGATTATATGCAATAAATGCCATTTTACTGAAAAAAAACTAAGTAAACATTTCATTAAAGAATGCAGCATCTGGAACAGGTAAATAATCCTATGCATCCTTACCTCTTTGCAGTTCATTAGGAGTGAGAATATGAGCAAAGAGGTCACAATCATGATGGGGACACCCACTGAAATGGTCTACCTGAGCTAATGGGAGCTCACCAACTCCAGCACTACAGGGAAGGATCCAGCATTGGACCAACTAGACCCTCTGAATGCGGGTGACAAGTCTATAGCTGGGACAGACTGTTGGGCCACTGACAATGATGCCAGGATTTTTCTGTTCTGCTTGTAATGGCTTTTTGGGAATCCATCCTTCTGGATGGATAACTTGCTGAGCCTAGATATAATATGAAGAACCTTGGACCTTCCTCAAAGCAATATGCCTTACCCTTTCTGAGCAGTGGATGGGGCTGGGTTGTGGGGGAAGGTTGTGGGAGTGGGAGGAGGTGAGGGAATGGGAACTGGGATTGCTATGTAAAATAAAAAATAGTTTGTTTCCTTTTTAAAAATTTTTAAATACTGAAGAGAATACAGATGCCATTTTTGCTACAGTTGGCTTCCTCAATGTTCAGACCTAATAGAGGTAAGTTAATGAGAGAGTATACTTTGAAGAGAGAGTCTTAAACTAAATAACTATTTTCTCTTTGAGCTATCTGCTTATTTATTTTGTTTATAGAAAATAAATCAGGTAAAGAGCATTAAAAAATTATTAACTAAAGTGTCCTGGTTTATGATATTTATAATCTCAGAAAATATTGGGCCATATAAATTTACATATTTGGTCAAGAGCCTCTTCTCTGATAGTGTGTTTATAATTAAGTAAATCTGATGTGAAGGAAGAAACCTCTCAGCAGATACTAGGAAAGCTTGCAGACACACAGTATTCTAGTTTCATTACTGGTTTTATGATGAAATGTCTCAAAAAAGGCATCTTTGGAAAGAAAAGGTTCATTTGTCTTACAATTCTAACTTATTGGTCATTTTTTCTGGAAGGTTAAGGATTGAACTCAAACACCTAATCACATCCTTAGCAAGAACAAAGGAGAGTAAATCAATCCTTGCATGCTTGTTTTCAGAGAATGTTTTCTTTTTTTATGCTGATCAGGGGCTCTCCCCTTGGGAAGGATACCACAATGGGCTGGATATTCCTACACCCATTAAAGTCAAGGCAGTTCAGAACTCAAGAGTTTTCAAGGTTCTTTTCTTTCATAACATGAACTATGATCTTGTAGTCTTTTCTTGTTTTACTGAAGTCACATATGAAACATTAAGGTTCATCAGGATGGCTCAATGGAGAAAAGGACTTGTCATCAAGTCTGGTGACCTGAGTTCAACTTCTCAACCCCAGGTCTCCCATGGTGACGGGAGTGAACGGACTCATACTGTTGTCTTCTGGCCTCCACACATGTGCCAGGACAAATATTCACACCCTCTCCCCTCTCTAAAGAAATGTAATAAAAAAATGAAACAAATCTTAGGATCTGTTTATCACTAGGTACATATAGTGCAAAAACTTTATATTAAAGTAAATCTACTCTAAAGATGCTTATTTTTATCAATATCACGACTATCAAAGTAGAGCATATTTAGAACCAATGCCTGCCATGTATACCCTGAAAGTGAAAATTGTAATATAGTTCTTAAGTCAAAATTTGGTATTTTATAGCTTGATGAAATAACTTTGTAGGTTTTTAATATAAAAATATTCTATATCATAATTCTATAATTAATAATAATAACAATGATAATAATAATAAATTTAATTCCTGGGATATCACTTAATATTAACAAAAAATAATGGGAAAAAACTCATGAATTTGGATATGAGCAAAGAGGGGTCTATGAAAGTTTTTTAAGTGAGTGGGGAAAGGGACATGAAGTAATTTTTTCATAATCATAACAAATATAAGAAAAGATTGCCTTTTAATAACTTTGTGCATATGAGTATTTTGTCTAAATATGTCTATTTATATCACTTGTGTGTGTACCTGGCACCCACAGGAGGTAACCAGGATGGTAGGTATCAAATCCCCTAGAATTAGCGTTAAGGATAGTTGTGAGCCATCATGTGGGTTCTGGGAACTGAATCCAGATTCTGCAGGAACAGTATGTGCTCTATCACTCCTCAGTCATCTCTCCAACCCCTACATATAGAATTACATCTCTTTTAAACATCTGAGAACTCAGAGTTGTCATTGTGTTTATGCAAGAGGCCACTCAGAAACTAGAATAACGCGCCTCTGAACAGGATTCAATGGAAGGCATCAGAGTCATTCTCTCATCACCAATGTTACTCTTTTCGTCAGTCATTGCCCCTGTCTTGGATGCTACTCCTGTGGTACTACACAGACTAAAACTACTCGCGTTTACCATGCATGATTATTTAAAGTAACTATAATTATGTAAATTAAAGTTTCCTCAGTTGAACTAGCCTTAACTTAGTAGTTACAAATGGCAACTGGCTCCTTCATTGTACAAGAAAATGGGAATATCTCTTGCTCTCCAGACATTCCGTTGAACAGTCATGCTAATGAGAACAAAGCATCAAAATAGAGGCTCCTTGTCCTGAAGACAAGCTTGACTGCAGAAATAATATTAATTATGATTTGGAAAAACACTTCCCTTATGCCTACACACTACAGCCAAAGTGTAAATATTTGACAGAAACAAAATATTTACCAAGAGAAGACAGGTATATAGAGATAATTTAGAGTAGCTCGTATTTAGCACAATGTTTTGAATATATAAGCAGAACAAACCAAGTTAATGAATATTTGAACTGACATAACTTTTGAAAAGAATCTTGAACCTCTACCAGTAATATTGAAACAACTAATAAATGCTTGCAGATGATAGTTCACAGCTCTTTAACTTTATTTTAGAAAATATCTACAGTTGAATTCTATTTAGAAAAATCTACAGTGGCAGTAGAATGAATTCCTAAAGTTCTTACATTTAATTCAAAGAAGTAGCTTCATTACTGACAAGTTGTACATTTGTTTGTATTTTATTGCCAACTAATAATTCATCATATTTTCAAACATTACACAAATGTCATAGCAAGAACTCAATGATAAACATTAAAAATTTAAAGTTTGAATATTGTATTTACAAAACATTTAATATTTCTTTTATGGAGGTCTTTCTTGGAGTAACTAACTCAAAATTCTTGGAAATGAGAGAAAACAAAGAAACAGGAAGAGTTGGAGACTGTAGTACATAGTACACCCTATTCAATTATAGGGCAGTATGGTGGATTTGTATAGATATAATCAAATTAAAAGAGGAGTGATTGTCAGGTCAACATCATGGGGCAGTGAGTAAAACAGAAAGCAAAAAGAAACAATGAGGTGTTTGTACAGTATAAACTTCAGTATCAATGCATATCACACAGATGGTCAGTAAAGGGGAAGAGGAAAGTTTTATAAGCTCTGCTAACTCAGAGGATGGTTTAGGATGTAACATGTGTGGGCTGCCTTCTGTCATTAAACTTGATGCTTTGATAAGTACAGCAGCAAATCAGTGATGATATTCACCCTTCATTATTTCTGAGAATATAGATGGGTTATTTCTAATTAGTATTTAAACTCTTCTTCTAGAGACTTAGAGGTTCTGATCGCAGCTCAGCCATTCTCTGATTAGGACTAGGACACAATAAGGTGAGTTTGTCACTTCTTTACAGTTCACGTCTTCAATGAATGCTATTATTCTGAGGTAAGGAAGGAAAGGAAAGTGCTCCGATATAAACACTTATTTCTTCATTTTGAAATCTCAGTGCCTTAGTGAGAAGTAGCCAACTTTCCTTTTGCTATAGGATCCTGAGGAAGAATTGTTCCCCACTGTAAACCCACCTAAACAAGCATGCTTGCTTAATTAATGAGCTTACGCATTATCTTACCTGTCTTGTAAATTATAGTCGTCTCAGGGGAAAAAGAGGCATGCAGATCTTATTTTACCTTAGAAACAAGAAATAATGTTTAAGAAGTTCTTCAATATTATTTCTTAAAAGTTCTAAGTGGTATAAAGTCGTAAGTCTTAAAAGTTCTAAGAAGCATACAGTTTTAAGAGACTATCATAATGCGTGAACAACCCAGAGAGCTTCTGAAGGACACTTCAGGCATTTATTAAGATTGCCTTCGCAGACTGGCTCTCCTTCAGAATCCCTGAACATGACCTAAGTTAAACAGGCTGTGATTTACATCTGATTTATTTATTTTTGTTTATGACTATACATCTACATGTAAATTTGTGCACTGTGTACATAGAAAGTCCTTAGAGGCCAGAAAAGGGCATCAGATCCTTTAGAACTGTAATTAAGGGCAGTTTTGAACTTTAATAAGGGCACTAGGAACCAAACCCAGGTTCTCTGAAAGAATAACAAATGTACTTACCATTGAACCCTCTCTGTAACTCCACTCCCATGCAGACCTCTTTACTGCAATTACTAAAAATTGTTTACCAGAGAAGTTTATGAGTCTATTCCCTGGAAAGCCTACCTGGCAGCCCCCACCCAAGGTCCATTACACTATGGTCATGATATTTCCTAATTCATGGTAGGGATGAGGAGACATCCTCATGTCCCTCTCACTCAGTTTCTGAAATTCAGTCCTCAGGTGTCTAAACCTTCATGGTTGAGGGGGAAACTAAAATGGCAGTTATGACTCTTTGATTCCATAATTAACTTCCAGTTTTTAAATATAACTCTTGTCTCTCTAGATTTAAATAGAATGTTATATTTTCCCTTCTAGTCAATGCACACAATCTAACATGACAAGAAAACAGTATTTTATAAGAGCATTGATTGATGAATCGTTTCTACAAATTATAGACTCTCCACAAGAAACTGTCACTCTTTTGACTGATTCTCTGCTTCACAGAATGCTTGCTGCAAATTAGCTTTGATCTCATCATTTTCTAGCAGTCTGTCCTTAAGCTGGGAGGATTGTTGTGATATTCTTTCTCCAAATATCAGAATATGCTGAGTAGGTCGCATAACATAAATGTGAATAGAGCCTTTGTCAAGCATTCTATTCACTCAGAGTTCCTGAAGTGGCCAGGTTGACCCTACTTTAACAGCACTAAGAACTTTCATGAAGCAGATGCAGGATGCTTGGCACCTTTAGTGTCAAGAAAAGAATGCAGAATTATTATGGATCTTGTATGCATCAAGACCAATATCAGGGCCCATGAAAAGCAAATCTGGTGATGGGATTTGAAATGAAGGACTGAAGCAACATGTCTGTGTCTAAGAAACTGAAGAATAGGAAGCAAGGGTGAGATGTAGACAGTGTTATGTGCTGACTAAACAAAGAAGAGCCTGGGCTTCTCTGTGCTAGGGAAACATACCTAAGACACAGAATAGGTGCACAGAGTGTCAGAAGAGACAGAAGCAGTGCTTTTGCCTAAACAAATTACATCTAAAGCTCCAATGATTGATCTGAAATCCATCTGAATATGAAGGAATAGGCAGAAGAGTTTTGGTAGTATCTTCATAAACAAAAAATCTCTAGCTCAAATATTAACATGGCTACCAGGAAACTATGGTATTCTGAGTATCATCTCTGTGAAAGGTGTTGTACTTGGCATCTCTTTGCTTTCTCCTCCAATGCCTGTGACATAAATTTTTCTTCAGTGTTTTCATGTTAAAAACTGAGTTTCTGAGATGCTCAGGCTGTAAGGAATAGATAGGCATTAAACCGAGAATTTTGATGCTCTTTGACATTAATTGTGTCAAGCACAGAGTCTTCCCATGATGAAATTATTTAGTTTTTGAGCACTACTTAATATATAGAAGGTTTGCGAGTTTTAAAAATAGAAGATAGATATTGTATTATTTTAAGGTTCTGTTTTAATCAGTGACCCACGTGCATTTGAAACCTAATGTAATTCAGTGATAATATTCTCAAGTCCTGGCTTAAGTTTTACCTTAGTGAGATATAAAAACCCTCCACAAAGAATTTTATTTTTATACTACTAGAATGCAGTAAACTTAATGTGTCCTTGATGTTATTATTGAGAATTTCCAAAAATCCCATCACATGATATTTACTTTTTGTATAAAATTTTGTTTATATCTCAGCTAATGATCTAATTAAGATAATCCAGCATAAAACTGGGATATGATTATATTATTTGTAAAACAGTGATTATAGGAAAATACTTGAAGATCATTTGTTTCTTTTCTTATTACTTATAAAAAATACCAATCCAAATTCCCATTCTCTCCCTTCTTCCCACTTCCCTCCCTCTCCCTCAACAGACCATCTCCCCCACCCCTCCAACCCTAAGGGAGTGCCATGCACCCCGCCCTGTGGAAAGTTCAAGGCCCTCTCTACTATGTCTAGGTTGAGCAAGGTTTACATCCAAAGAGAATAGGAACCCATGAAGCTGGTATATGCAGTAGAGACACATCCCAGTGTCACTATCAGTGGCCCCTCAGTCTGCCCCAGCTGTCAACCCCCTTCAGAGGGGCTTGAATGATTCCATGCTCGTTCACTCCCAGTCCAGTTGGAGTTGGTGAGCTACCATTAGTTCAAGCAAACTGTCTCAGTGGATGACCCCCTCGGGGTCTTGAATTCCTTGCTCATACTCTCACTCACTCCACTCTTCAACTGGATCTTGGGAGCTCATCCTACTGAATGGGAAAAAATCTTCACCAACCCCACATCAGAAAAAGGACTG
>LOJH01066302.1:0-21903 GCA_001685095.1 Ellobius talpinus | reverse complement strand
AGAAAGAAAGAAAGAAAGAAAGAAAGAAAGAAAGAAAGAAAGAAAAAGGAAAGGGACATCATGGACATGCTAGGGGCCAGCCAACCAGACACATAAGAAGCTGGAATGCAGGACATATGGAATGAAAGAAAGGTAAAAAACCCAATGCAAAATGTAGATGAATACAAACAGGTTAAATTAAGTTAAAAGAGCTAGTGGGACAAGCCAAAGCAAGGCTGAGCCTTCATAATTAGTAAGTCTCATGTCTTTATTTGGTAGCTGGTTAGCAGCTCAAAGAAAATGCCAACTCCAGGAAGTGAATCACTAGGGAAAGACCTTGAGGTTTCATAAACAAGTGTCATTTCCTAATATGCCCTGCTTCCTGTATATGAATAGCATGTGTCCAGCCAGGCTCATGCACCTAGCACCCTGCCTTGCCTTCCTGTACCATGTATTCCCCTCCAGGATACACTTTCTCCCTTGCAAACTGTGAGAAAGGCAAGATTTCCCTCCCTCTTTGTTCTTGTCGGAGGATTCTACCACAGCGACAAGAAAGTAAGACAGTATGATTCCAGATTCTTTGTGGCTAGCTACCATCCTATGTGGCAATGAGAAGAAAACAGGCCAAGTCAGGTGGTAAAGAATGAGAATGAGACACAGAAGTAGCACTATGAGAACAACAAGGAAGTAAGTGGTGACAGGGCCCATGGTGTACCGTTTAAAGCATCTGGTTTCTGAGGGAAGAAGGAGGACCCTTGAAACATAATGAGGAGCAAGGTTTACAATGCACAAAAGTAGTGCAGGCATTTCCGACCAAAGACAACATCAAACCATAGCTTCCAATGTGGGCATCCAGTGTACTTGGCAGTTCCTTAGGAGTCTGACCCTGTCATTGCATTTTTATCCCAAAGGGAGGAAGTTGTCGTGCAGCCCTTGTCCTCTATCCAAGTCTTGCAATGTCAAACTCAGATCAGCGGTGAAGCTATCAAGTTAACCAAGAAGATACTAAGAAGATTTCTGGTTTTTTCTTTCCTTTTCTTTCTTTTCCTTTTGAGACCAATCCTCATTAAAAAGCATTCCTTCAAAACGAAGGAAAAGTCTCAAACGTTCAAATGTTGAGACTTTAATGGGATGTAACTTGGATATAACTAGGATGTAACTGGGATGTAACTGGGATGTGATATGCTGCAAATAAATGGAATTTTTCCATGAAAGGTTGACAATATACCAATAGATAGATATAAAATAAACAAATAAATTTAATTATTTTCTTAAATCCCATATATGTAGATAAGGCATTATTAGAGGTAGATCAACACACTAAATTTGGTGTGTCACTTGTCTTTGTAAAGTCCAAGATATATATTTTTAAATGGCAGACAATTTTTAAAAAACTGACAACCTTATATGCAGTCTAGAAATAGATGCTTTTAAGTGAATTACTGAAATTTCTTCATAAATTAGAATAGCAAATAATGTCTGCAATGTATTTCAATAGTAAATAGTACACTTGAACCCTAATTGGGTAAAATAAATGATTTCATTCTTCTTACTCCATTATAAAAATATAATCCACTGTTATTATGTTTTGAATTTCTTTAGTAAAAATTTGTACAAATTTGTTTTTCTTTTGTTATTTAACCAACTACATAATATTCTCAGTTTGAGCTCCTAAGAACCATGAAATAGTTATCATTGAGTTCTTTACAGAAAAAAAATATATTAGACAACTTTCGTTAAATATAATTGTGTAAGTATTGAGTCTGACATGTGGATTTCTCTGTTAACCACTCAGTCGTATTGTTATTCAGCATGCAGACATTCAGTGGTTACTGATTATACACCAAAAAACATTTTTGATAAGGATATAAGTTGATATTGCATGGTTATTGCTTTTAAGAAAATCAGCCTTGTTATTTTATTGTGATGGTGATTTGGGTTGAAACTAAGGAGAACAGAGAATTTCTATAGAACTTTTCGTATAAATATGGTTTTTACCTCTCACCCAATTTCCAGTAATTGTTGGTAAGTAAATTTCATTTAATTTTTTTCTAACAGCTGATGGATCCTCTAATGCTGATTCTCAGATTCAAAACTGAAATTCACAAATATGGTGTCTCTGTTCAACCTCTAAATCATGTTATATGACCACTCCAGTGCATGTTTATCCTCTATCATAGCATTCAATGGGCTGAAATCTCAGTACACTGCTTAGATAAATTCACCCAAGGCCTGTACCTCTAACGAAGCAACCTGCACACTGTCTACTACCACTGCCATAGTGTGCAGAATGAAAGCCCAAGGTCATTTACATATTTTAGCAGCCAACATTTAGCCTTCTCTTTCCAAATTGTCTGTGACATTAATTTCTTTGCAGGTTCTCACTGTGGGTTGGGGGAATTGAACAGCCAATGAACACAGAGCATTCTTATAGCATGCAATCACAACTTATATTTAGCTCTCATAACAGAATCCTAACCAAAACCATTGCACAGTTGCCAAAACCAATCTAAAGCCACTTCCTAAGCCTTTGGATGACAAGTGGGTATGTTCCTTCTTCCACATGATGATGGTCACTACCTAGTGAGGTGCCTGATTCTTTTAGGATGAAAGGACTTGTTTATTCAGAAATTTGGGGTGAAATATTGCAAGGTTCACAGTTCATTCCTTTTTATTGATTAAATCTATTCTCCGACAACTTCTTCCTTGTATGTGATGCATTGTCATTGGTCTCATTTTCATCCTCTGTTTTCTTTCCCCTCCCTGCACTTTCCCACAACCATGTTTTGTTTTGTTTTGTTTTGTGATGCTACAGGTTTCATCTAGGGTTATCTGGTGATCATGGGTTTGGAACTTTCCAGTATAGCCTGGTGGATTCGCCATCGGGGACATTAACAAAAAACAGTGACTGTCCCTATCGATAATATGTCAGTAGCCAATAGCTGAGCAGGGACAAATAGAGCTCCAAAAGCCCCTCCCGGATCTGTAGTTCATATTGCTTATTAGAAATATCTTCTAATCACCTTCAATTCCTTCTTACTCCTGATAAAAGTCTATTGCTATCACTCTTCACACAAATTTCAACAAAACCATTCTTGTTAGAGCATACAACTTGATAATTTAATATTTTCTCTAAATACCCGTAAATGAAGAAACAAGGGAAAGAGAAAACGAGTACTAGGGGATTATACTGAGGGTGAGAAGAGAGCCAAGAAACACGGAGCCTGTTTTTCGTTTGCTTGGGGTGTTTTGACATCATAAAAAAGATCTTTTTGTTTTCCAAGTATCTTGTTTCCGTAAACTGTCAACATTATTGGCTAATCTGCCTAGGAAATTGGAAGGATCTTGGGTTTCTTACTTAGTTAAATAATTATGCTTACAAATGTCTTCTGCTGCATGAGTAGAGATTCTATGAATCTCTAGGCCCTGGATGGGAAATGTTTATTGCTTTGAATTTAGATTACAAAAACACAAAGCAGAGATCCTGCGTGCTGTATCCAGGGAACAAGGTACAGAGAGTTTGGTAATGCTGAAATAGGAAGTTAAAAAGAAGAGATTAGAAAGTGAAAAAGACAGAACTCCTGGGAACAGTTGAAGGAAAGTTAAGAGGGCAGAGTCATATCTAAAACCAATGACCAGAAGCCCAGTTGTGACATTTTGTCCAGGCAGTTCCACATCTGGCTGTACCCTACGTCCTAGCTATGATAAAACATATTTCTTCTTCCTATTTATCACCATCTCTAAAACCACCAGAATTATCAACATTCACTCATACTATGTTAGAAGAGACATATATTTCACTGTGATGGGACTGATTAGATACCAATTTTGCTAAGAATAAATACATAATAATGACTATATAAAACTTTGACCTTTAGTTAAAGTTATCTCTCAAATCTACACATTCTAAGTTTCATCATAATCTGTTACTTAACCTTCCATGCAAAAGGAAGGGGACTTGTTCCATTACTCTACTTAAAGGACAGACTTTCTTCAGTTGAGAATCAATCTTGCCATCTATTTGAATGTCTTCTTTGGGAACTCCCATAGAATCTTCACCCAGAACCTTCCTTTCTAGCCCTCCAACAAATCCCACAAGTCTTGTCATGGGCTCACAAACTTTCTGGGCTCTGAAGAAAGGACAGTTCTCCTGGGATTATATAGTCTCCTGCCTCTCTACCTTTTAGTGATACTGGATGTTCTTGCCTATGAAACTCACTTAAGTTTGTACTGCATAAATGTAGAAACCATGTCCTGTCTATTGCTCAAGCCATAACAAACAAAGGAGTATGCTGGCAACCTGGAAAAGGAAACAAAACTGGAGACTTTTAAAGCACCTTAAGCATGAGCAAGTGAAAGGGTTGTTTGTTAGCTGAAGACAAAAAGCAAAATGATGATTGTGGAGATATCATAATCACAAAAATACATTATGTCTTTAAATATTAAAACCTAAAAGACGTTAGGGTGACTTGTAGGAGGCAAGAAGAAGAAAAAAGAAAAGAAAAAAGAAAAGAACAGACCACTTAACATTGTCATACAGGGCTAGCTAGCCCTGATGAGAAGGGTGGAAGCAGAAAGCCTTCTTGTTCAACAAAGGAGTAAAGAATACCAATTATTTCTCTCTGAAGGAGGGCTAGACCAACTCAACAGCAAACCAGAATAAACGGGCACTGCATTGATGAAAGGAAGCTGATGATTCTGCTGCCATGAGCCTGGTTGACAAAGGAGACATGATCCAGGAGCCGCCAGTCTAAAGGCTGGTACACCACAGATGGGCATGCTTCTTGGAAAAGCCCTCTGGCAATTAGAAATTCAAGCTCAGCCCCAGTTTTTCAGATGACGCCTTCTAATTTTCCTTTCCCCTTCTCTGAGCTTCTTCCAGGAAACCTGCCTTGTCCTCGGCTGTGGTTGGGAAGATCAAATGAGTCTTTCACCGAAAGGGCAGGGCTTTCCTCTCCTCCCGGCTTCTTCTTGTGCACCCACAAGTGATGGCTCATATAGGAACATTGCTGGAGGCTGACATGGAGCCACCTCCTTTCTCAAGCAGTGACTCCTTGTGTGGGGTGGGAGCACATGAGGTCAAGGTTGAAGATCAGACCTCCTCATCTAAAACCTTAACTGAGGACAGCCCGATTGCACCATGGAAACTCTCATTTGCAGTAGAATTTTGGGTGACAAATTTTCAGCTCAGATGATTTTTGGATGCTTTTGTGACATTCTCTCAAGATTTCACTTCTGCATGCTAATTTGTACCAAAAAACTTTACCAGAAGCATTAGATAAAAATCAGAAAGAAAGCAAACAAAAACACATTGCCTTCCCTTTTAACAGGAATAAAAACTATTTGCTGAAATAGAAAAGATCAGATTCCATCTTGATAATCAATGTTCTCTCTAATGTTACAATACAATTTGCAAACTTATCCCAAGAATCTCTTGCATTCCTGCCGTGGATAGACAATATGACTTCCACACAAGATGTTTCCAGGCCCTTCCCTCCTCTATTTTGTGCCTGTACGCCAGTGCTTAAACCATGACAGCACATAGTCTCTCTCGTCTGCTGCTGACCTTCTACACCACAAGGATTTATCTCATTCATCTCCATAAAGTCACTATTTGCACATAAAGAATGTGTCCTATGCCTAACTGCTGCACTGAGTTCATTGAGGGCAGAGATCATGCCCTGGTTTCCACATTAACAGGTTAATGAGTAAATATAGTATTAATTCGACCAAAATACTGGTGGGTCACATACTACCATGCCCAAAAGGTTGCATTCAAGTGCATGCCTATTATGCCATTTCAAATCAGCACAGTGGCACTTTATGTTTTCTTCAATTTTATTTCTGAGAAAACAAGCACAGAGACACTTTCACAAGGCCGTCAGCTGATACTCGGTATAAAGGTAGAACTGAAACCTAAGTCAGCAACGAATCAAATCTGAACTATTTGTTACTAATCTTCCACTCCTGTGAAGAATATGTCTTTATTTTCCATTTCTTTTCCAATATCTGGCCATATTTGCTCACTTCAGAGGAGTCCCTTGCCTAAAACTCTAGGGTCTACACAGAGTTTGCAGTGTTTTTAACCTTAAATGTGATATTACCCACACTGAAGGACTTTAGTAGCTTGCCAAAGCTGTGGAAGCTGCCTTGGACCTCCTCCTATCTATAGGAGCACCTTATAGTCCTATGATTCCACTATTGCCCTCGGCATGACACTGGGAGCTATACTGGCATTTCAATTATATTTTAATAAATAAAGACCACCTGAAGATCCGAGAGTAAAACAGTCCCACTAGTCAGCCTTATAGAGCAGGTTATGGTAACACACACCTTTAATCTCAGTAGCCACATTGACACTCACCTTTAATGCCAGTAGGCACATTGACACTCACCTTTAATCTCAGTGTTGCACACCTTTAATCCTAGCCTTAGAGAGGAATATAAGACAGGGGGAGATAGTGTTCAGACATACAGTCTCCTTCTGAGATCCCAGGAGGCAGGATTGCCATTTTTGCACTGAAGTCAAGGTAAGAGTCAGTGACCGGCTGTTTTGCTTTTTGGATCTTCAGGATGAACCCCAATTTCTGACCCTGGATTTTTATTAATTGTGCTTCAGGGTGCCTCACATTTTGACTCAGAATTTTTGATGCACAGTATTTGCTTTCTTTCACTCAAGATGGTCTAATATAGCAAAGAAATATGAAATATCTCACAGGGAGAAGTACAAGCACATCATTGGAAGCAATTAGGCTCATACAAGACAAATTAAACCCGTTCATACTTAAGACGTTGCAACTATGAATGATGATTATGCAAACGCAAGATGCTAACTCATAAGTTATCACTTGATAAGCAGTTCATTGGCTTCTGGATTCAACTAAATGCAAGTTAATCCAATACTAGGGAATCTTCAAATTAAATGCTTTGCATGTTCTCCAATTTCCCTTCATCTTGGCCATGTTTCCTCTCATTTTTCTTCTTCCCTATTCACCCACCTTCTGTCCATAATACCTCACTGATGTGACTTTCTAAACATTAACTATACTATCTTTGCTCCTTTCTTGCTCTTCCTTTTCTTCCCATGGGTTTCCATCCTGTAAACTAGATCATTTCAGCCGTGGTCTGTGAGCTTCAGTTGTTCTGTCTGTGTTTCTCCCTTTCCATTTCTTTTGTCTGCTGAAAGTGCATTTGCCCCTCTATTGCTTTGTTTAACCCACTTCCTGGAGAAGAACTGCACCATAATAGAGCCCTGCTATACCTGGGAGTCTTTCTAGAGCCTGTGTTGCATGACCACCATGCGATCACTTAGCTACTTGCATTCAACTCCTTCATATCCTAGTCTCTTTTTTCCCTGCTATCTGTAGTTGAGTTTATATATAAAAGATTCTTTAATTTTTTTCATTAACAACTATGTACAGTGATACTCCACAAATATATATTTATATCAGATATAGATTAAAAGATGGATTTTAATTTCCTAAATTAGAGCTTTGGATCTATGAGAAGAAGGAAGTAGGGGATAGCAGGTATTCCTCAGGCTTCTTTGTAGGAGGGATTCAAGACAACTGGTACTCAAAGTGGGTGGGATTTGTGTTTGGCACATGACTTTAAGCACAGGAATTTCAGCTAAGGCCTTTGTTATTCTCCATACACTTTGGGGTTGGCACAGCTGAAGGTGGGTAGAAAAAACACTCTCTGCTTTGGGTAATCTGGGGTAGAAATACTGCTAAGCATCATTTAGAAACAGGCTTCCTCATAGTGGGGTCTGAGATTCTACTGTGTATCATTATTTAACAGAAACACTGGCATTTTGGCTCTATTTAAATGCATTGGTTGCCGCTTATTATTAGACTTCTTTTCTAATGGTTTATTATGTACTCTTTTCTCATGAACTGATTTAGATCCTGCTAAAAGTTGGGCAGGTACAGTCAGACATGCTACTGTGAGCACAATGCTACCCAAATGCCTGGGTCTTGAGCGCCTGGTGGAGCAGTGTGAACAGAAAGGAATTTCACATATTATTCTTGATAAGAAAGAAAAATGGTTGAAGAGCCCTTCCTCTGAGTTTGATACCTACTGTATACCTTCCCATCAGCTGCCCCATTTCCTTTCCAGTGTCTCAACTGGCTTACCCTCCACACTGCTCCACAGAACAAACCCAGAGCAAAATCAGCACGTGTCCTCCACATGCTGAAAGACAGTCTTCAGATTTCTCCCCTATGGCATTTAGTCACTGTTAGTCTTTGTGACTATCTGTCTCGCTTGCTGTACACATTAATCTATAACCTGACTTTCCTTAATACAACTCCTTTTGTCTTTGCCTCAATCAATCGTCTCATTCTCCCCCACTGCTCTGATGTTCTAATATTTTACAGGTATTTCAAACTCAATCCTCCCTTTGCTGGAATACTTTATCTATAGCCAGAGAATGAAACAAAAGTTACGCAGGGCTAATTCACAAAGTTAAAACTCCAGGCCTGAATCCTACCTGTGTTGGGACCATTTGGAGTCCTGGCCTCCAGCTGATCTTCCCTGCTAGAGATCTTTACTATCCTTCTGAAAGCTGTGTCAAAGTTGTTTACCAGCTCTGCTTCTCCAGCACGTGTTGCCTTGGCCTTGAGGATCAGAGGATAAGGTTTTCACCTATTGGCCCACCTGACTGTGTTGGGCATAAAAGCCTCTGTGGCGCTATTGAATGAAAGGGCTTCTTACCAGTGACTAGAGGTCCGTGTGTCTCTGCATGTTTCAACCCCCAGCCCCTTGCCCGAAGCTCGCGAACTGTATGGTAGCGCATAGAGCGCAGGCACTTATGTGCGGCATACCTGCTTGTCAAAGTTATTCTTATACTTAATCAAAACAAAATTATGTTTCTTTCTTCTATAAATAAATCTCTGATTTCTTTATATTCTCCATATACAACACCTATTTATCCAGTACTCACAAATCTAAAACCACCATCCTAAGCATTTTCTTCTTTATTGGCCCAATCCTGGTGGCAGTCATTGATGGAGTTTTTATTGGAATGTGTTCATTTTGGACTTTGATCTATTTCATCCAAAAGAAGACCATGGAATCATGGCTGTGAATCTCACTTTTCACCCTTTTCACCTCTATTTCCATCAGAGCATCAATATATTTTAGACAAAGAGATAAATGATTTCATAACATCCCTAATCCTTAGCAATCTACCCATAGGCTGATAAATATATGCGGAAAAAACAAAAATTAGAATCTTGAAACTGCCACCAGTAATTCACGAATTCAAGTAGAGCCCAGTGAGCTATATTGAGTTTCCTAACCCCCTAACAAGAAATTCTGCAGTTAAAATTAGAGGATGATCAAATGGTACACAAATGTTTGTTTGCCTTGAAACAAAAAGTTTTTAGTTGGATATAAACAAAGAATCAATTCTATATATTATCATAAACCCCCAACCCACACGAAGCTTTAAAGGAAATGAAGTTATTGTCTATTACTAATGCCCCATATTATGGATTGGACAGTGTCATGTGATTTAAAAATGATAGGTATTTTGCCATAGACTTTCAAGAATACCAGTTTCCAATGAATTCGCTAATGGCAGAAACTTGACGTTTTCATTTTTCAGGAGAAAAAAAGCTACCATATATCTATCCAAACACCAAGACTCATAGTCAGAAACTAAAATGTATAACTCAATATGATTCTTTAAAGAGAACACTTTTAATTTTTACATGCAGTGTGAGTCTAGAGAGCCAACAGCATAAGGAATATGAAATGTGTGCTCCTTCTCATTTGTCCAGAAAGACAGTACACATATAATTTCTTTTTATATTATTTTTTTAAAAAATAACATCTTTTTTCATTTTACATACAAATCCCAGTTCCCACTCCTTCCCTCCTCCTGTGCCCTCCACCTTCTCCCCACCCCATCCACTTCTCAGAGACAGAATGGCACATTGCTTTGAGGCAGGACCAAGCCCTTCACAATATATCTAGGCTGAGCAAAGTATCCCTCCAAAGAGAATGGCTTCCAAAAGGCCAGAACAAGCAGTAGGGATAAATCCTGGTGCCACTGCCAGTGGCCCTGCAGTCTGCCCCAGCCATACAACTGTTACCACATTGAGAGGACCTAGTTTGTTCCTTTGCTAGTTCCCATAACTGTCAGTCCCATTAGCTCAGGTAAGCTGTTTCGGTGGGTATCCTTATCATGGTCTTGACCTCTATGCTCGTGTTCTCACTCCTCCCACTCTTTGACTGGACTTTGGAAGCTCAGCCCAGTGCTCTGNCACTGCCAGTGGCCCTGCAGTCTGCCCCAGCCATACAACTGTTACCACATTGAGAGGACCTAGTTTGTTCCTTTGCTAGTTCCCATAACTGTCAGTCCCATTAGCTCAGGTAAGCTGTTTCGGTGGGTATCCTTATCATGGTCTTGACCTCTATGCTCGTGTTCTCACTCCTCCCACTCTTTGACTGGACTTTGGAAGCTCAGCCCAGTGCTCTGCTGTGGATCTCTGCATCTGCTTCCATCAGTTGCTGGATGGAGGCTCTATGATGACATTTATGGTGGTCATCAATCTGACTAAAGGGCAAGGCCAGTTCAGGCACCCTCCCCACTATTGCTTAGAGTCTTAGCTAGAGTCATCTTTGTGTTTTCCTGAACTAGAGAAAAACATCCTGAGTGAGGAAACCCAGACCCATAAAGATGAGCATAGTATGTACTCACTTATAAGGGGTTATTAGCTGTAAAGCAAAGGCTAAAGAGCCTATATATAGTCCATGATCCTAGAGAAGCTAAGCAGCAAGGGTACCCTAATAGAAGCATACATACATTCCCTTGGGAAGGGGAAATAGACAAGATCTCCTGAGAAAATTGAGAATGTGGGGGTAGGGGGAAAGGTGGATTCCTATGAATTTCTCTAGTGACAGGTTTCTTGCTAGCTGCATAATGGCTCCCTCAATCAAGATATCTCTTTCCTTGATCTCCGTCTCTGTCTTTCCCCATCCTGACTATTCTGTTCCCTCAACTTCTCTCCCCCATCCCTTTCTTCTTGTCTTCCTCCCCTTCTGTTCTTCCTTTGCCTTGCACTGCCATGCTCCCAATTTTCTCAGGAGATCTAGTCTACTTCCCCTTCCCAGGGGGAATCTACATATTTTTCTCTTAGGGTTCTCCTTGTTACTTAGCTTCTCTGGAGTCGTGGACTACAGGCTCATTATCCTTTGTTTTACAGCTAGTAGCTGCTTATGAGTGAGTACAAACCATGTTCATCTTTCTGGGTCTGGGTTACCTCACTCAAGATTTTTTTTTTAGTTCCATCCAATTTCATGCAAGTTTCAAGATGTCATTTTTTTTACTGTACCCCATACTTTAATTGGATTATTTGATATTTTAATGACCTATTTCTTGAGTTCTTCATATATTTTGGAGATCAGTTCTCTGCCCTATGTGGGGTTGGTGAAGATCTTTTCCCATTTAGTGGGTTCCACTTTGGTCTTATTGACTGTGTACTTTGCTTTATAGAAGCTTTTCAGTTTCAGGAGGTCCCATTTATTTATTGTTGTTCTCAGTGTTTGTGCTACTGNTGAGGTCTTTAATCCATTTTGACTTGAGTTTTGTGCATGGTGATAGATATGGAACTATTTTCATCCTTCTCCATGTTGACATCCAGTTATGCCAGCACCATTTGGTGAAGATGCTTTTTTTCCATTATATAATTTTAGCTTCTTTGTCAAAAATCAGGTGTTTATAGGTGTGTGGATATTTATCCAGGTCTTCAATTCAATTCCACTGGTAAACCTGTCTGTTTTTATGCCATACCAGTCTGTTTTCATTACTGTAGCTCTAAAACAGATCTTGATGTCAAGGATGGTGAGGCCTCTGGAAATTCCTATATTGTACAGGATTGTTTTGGCTATTGTGGGTTTTTTGTTTTTCCATATGAAGTTGAGTATTGTCCTTTCAAGGTCTGTGAAGAATTGTGTTGGGATTTGGGTGGAACTTGCAGTGCAGCTATAGATTGCTTTGATAGGATTGCCATTTTTATTATGTTGATCCTACCTATACAAGAGCATGGCAGGTCTTTTCATTTTTCTGGTATCTTCTTCAATTTCTTTGTTCAAAGACTAAATGTTCTTGTCAAACAGATCTTTCAATTCTTTGTTTAGTGTTACCCAAAAATACTTTCTGTTATTTGTGGCTATTGTGAAAGATGATATTTCTCTGATTTCTTTCTCAGCTTCTATGTCATTTGTATACAGAAGTGCTACTGATCCTTTTTTAGTTGGTCTTGTATCCTGACACATTACTGAAGATATTTATAAGCTATAGGAGTTCCCTGGTAGAGTTTTGGTTCTCTCTGTGCAGTAGCAGCCTGTGCCTCAAAGTTCCTCTGAGGTCACAGGGGATAGCTTCTCTTGATAGCTTAAACTTTGCTAAATTCTTATGGTTCAAAAACAATAGGTCTAGCCATATTAACTTTGTATGAAAAATTATTCTATATCAGAAAATCATAGAATGACTTATTCATGAACAACAACAACAACAAAACCTTGAAGTTGTATTGCCAGTCAAAATTTATCTCTTTCCATGAAGAAAATCATCAGTCTGGGATCTGATGTACTGGCAATCAAACGCAATTACTTCTCTTAAAACAGTGAAAACACTTCATCATTTGCAAAGGAAATGAAAACTCCCTTTTACTTCTAAGCTGTTTCACAAAGTTGATAGAACAATTTTGGACATCATCTTCTCCATTAAAAGCAGATAAACAGCAACAAGAAAAAAGGCATAAACCATGAAATTAGGTGGTTTTAAATCCATGGTGGGTTTCTTGCTAGCCCCATAATGGCTCCCTCAATTAAGATCTCTCCTTGCTCTCTGTCTCTGTCCTTCCCCCATGCCAACCATCCCATTCCCTCAAGTTCTCTTCCCAACAACCCTTCTCTCTTCCTGCTCCCCTTCCACCTTCCCTTCTTCCCCTACCCCAACACTCTCAATTTTCTCCAAAGATCTTGTCTATTTCCCCTTCCCAAGGGGATGTGTGTATGCTTCTATTAGAGTTCTTAGCTTCTCTGGGGTCATGGACGATAGGATCTTTAGCCTTTGCTTTACAGCTAATATCCACTTATGAGTGAGTACATACCACATTCATCTTTCTGGGTCTGAGTCTCCTCACTCGGGATGTTTTTTTCTAGTTCAGGAATCCACAAAGATGACTCCAGTTAAGACTCTAAGCAATAGTGGAGATGGTGTCTGAACTGGCCTTGCCCTTTAGTCAGATTGATGACTACCTTAAATGTCATCATAGAATGAATCTTCACCAACAACTGATGGAAGCAGATGCAGAGTTCCACAGCAGAGCACTTTGGCTGAGCTCCCAATGTCCAGTCAAAGAGTGGGAGGAGTGAGAATATGAGCATAGAGGTTGAGACCATGATGGAGATACCCACTGAAACAGCTTACCTGACATAATGGAAGCTCACCAACTCTGGCCTGACAGTGATGGGAGCCAGCATAGGACCAAACTAGGCCCTCTGAATATGGGTGACAGTTGTATGGCTGGGACAGACTATGGGACCACTGGCAGTGAGACCAGAATTTGTTCCTCCTGCTTGTTCTGACCTTTTAGAACCCATATTCTTTGGAGGCATACTTTGGTCAGCCTAGATATATTGGGGAGGGCCTTGGTCCTGCCTCAAAGCAATGTGCTGGACTTTATTGACTCCCGATGGAATGCCTTACCCTCTCTGAGGAATGAATGGGGCTGGGATGAGGGGGAGATGGAGGGAGAAGTGGGGAGGAAGTGGGAACTAGATTTGGCATGTAAAATGAGAAAAGATAATTTTTAAAATAAATTTTAAAAATCCATGGCAGAAACTATTATGTTAATCTACAAACTCAAGACCACCATTGCTAAAAATCTAAGTGTAATTTTCAAGGATCTTAGTTAGTAGAAACCTTGGCCTGAGCTCAACTTTGCTAGTGATGTTCTGATCATTGAGATGAAATACTTGACATTAACAATGAGGTTTGAAAGAAAATGGCTCCCAAAGGGAGAGGTACTATTAGGAGGTGTGGCCTTGTTGGAAGAAGCATGTCACCATGGGAGTGGGGTTTGATATAGCTTCCAAGATGTAGCACTTTCAACTCCAGTACCACCTCTGCTTGCACAGCCCCATGCTCCCCATCATAATGAAAATGGACTGAACTTCTAAAATTATAATTGAGCTGTCCCAAGTAAATGTTTTCTTAACAGAGTTGCCATGGTCATGGTGTCTCTTCACAGCAACTAAAACTCTAAGACAGAAGTTGGTAGGGACTCGGGTATTGCTGTGATAGGCCTGACCATGTTTTTGTTTGGATTAATATAGACTTTGGTGCTTTGGGTTAAGAAAACAGTGGAATGCTTTAATGGTCCACCCTAGTAGGAGCATGAGACAGTGGTGCTGACAATGATTTGATGAACTGTGGGGGCTCACTCAAGAGGTTTCAGAGAAGGTTTTTAGTATGTTGTCTAGAGATCATTCTTGTGATGTTTTGGTGAAGAAAGTGACTGCCTTTTTCCCTGTCCAGAGAGTCTGCCTGAGGATAAAGTAAAGAATTTTGGATTAATTCAATTGGCAGAAGAAATTTCAAAATAGCTTAGCATAGACTCTGGTTTTTAGTGATAACGCTAATCAAGATTTATAATAAAAAGGAGCAAGCTGAGTAGGGTAAATTATATAATGTAAATTTTGAGGAGAAAAAGAGCACTAGGAAGTGGAATGGAGCTAAATCCTTTGTCCAAGGAGACAGATTAAAAAATACAATAAAGAGCCTAGTGGTGGTTGCGTGTGCCTTTAATGATAGCACTCAGGAGGCAGAGGTGGGCAGATCTCTGTGAGTTCAAGGCCAGCCTGGGCTACAAGAGCTAGTTCCTGGACAGGCTCCAAAGCTACAGAGAAACCCTATTTTGAAAAACAACAAAACAAAACAAAAAATGTAATAAAGGGAGTGTTAGCCTCAGGGCAAGATCCCACATAGATAAGTTTCCAACTTGAGAAAAGGAACTAAAGAAAAGCTTAGAGCCGGGTGTGGTGGGGCACACCTTCAATCCCAGAACTGAGAAGGCAGAGGCTGGAAGATCTCTGAATTTGAGACCAGCCTGGTCTAAAAGTCAAGTGGTCAAGTCCAAGGACAGAGAAGCTTAGCAGTGAAGGAAAACAAAAAGTTTGTGAAGATGTAATTAAATGAGGGACCCCATGACCCAGACCTTGTAAAGAGCCAAACTTGTCAGCTTTGGCCACATGATTCTGGTTTGAAAGTTAAGATAGGAGATGGGAGTTATGGAACGAAGCCACTGAGGCCAGGCATATGTCAGGGGTGTCCCTGAATGGAGGCCCAATGAGGCCATTGCGTGAAGCTGAGATGTTGAAGCTTGGATTGCCTTGGAGACCTCAAGATGTTAGAGATGCTGGAGTTGTGGGATACCTGTCAAGGCAAGCTGCTAACAGGGAGAGGAACCAGCAAAAGAGAAAGAAATGTGCTGCAGTCAGCAAATCTGAAAGTAATTGAAAATGCAGAGATTGGAGTTTGCCCAACTCGTTTTCAATTTTGCATTGATCTAGCATTTCCTTACTATGCTCCCTTTCCTACGTTTTGAAATGCAAAGATACATCCTGTGTCATTACATGTTGAAAGTATGTGATCTGCTTTTTCATTTTAATTTTATAGGACATTACAGTTAAGAGATTGCATGAGTTTCAGAAGAGACTTTGGACTTTGAAACAAGTTTTAGGCTGTTATAGACTACAGGGACTTTTAAACTTGGAATGAAGGCATTTAATTGCATTGTGATATGGCTATAAGGTAGAGAGGGGAATGTGGTAATTTGAAAAAATAGGGTGGGGCAATATTAGGAGCTGTGGCCTTGGTGGAGGAAGCATGCCACTGTGGGGTGGGTTTTGAAGTCTCTTTCAGTCAACTTCCTGTTGCCTATAAGCCAAGATGTAGCACTTTCAGCTCCAGTACCACCTCTGCCTGCGCACCCCCATGCTCCCCATCATAATAATAATGAACTGAACCTCTGAAATTGTGATCCAGCTGCTCCAAGCAAATGTTTTCTTATCAGAGTTGCCATGGTCATGGTGTCTCTTCATAGCAATAGAAACCTTAACAAAGGCAATAATTTAAAGGAGACAGGATTCATTTTGGCTCATAGTTTGAAGGTTTTGGTCCACAATTTCCTGGTCCCATTACTTGAGTAAAACATCATGGTGGTAGTCGAATGTGGCAGACAAGGAAGCAGAAAGAGGCAGACAAAAGAGCCAAGGTCAAGACAAACCAAGAGCCTGCACCCACTCCCCTTCTTCTCCCCCTTCTTAAAGTTTCTAATCATCTGAGAATAGTGTCATCAGATGATGAACAAGCATTCAGAATCTGTAGAATATGTCATATTCAAGCTATAACATTAGAGAATTCAAAGTGCTATTTTTTATATTTTAGGGATTTATTATATTTTATAATATGTCTTAGGTTGCTAATATGATATGCAAAAAACCTAGAGAAATATCTTAAATAAAAACAAAACTTTGAAATACAATAATTTGCAGAAGTTTCATTCATTTAAGAAGATTCTAGTGTGTGAGCGCTCAATCCTGTGAGACAGTGTGAACAGATGTTTTTTCTCCTCTCTTCTCTCTAGTAATAATGAGTGCCCTTCAACTTCCTATTTCCTGGATCCTGCTCCTGAATATTCTATCATCAACCACATGTTCCTTTACTTCTATTCCTATTTCTTGCCTATTTAAGTCTATTCAAGCTACTATAACCACCATCTGGGAGGCTCATTACAACAAAAAATTTCCTTCTAACAGTTCTGAAAGTTGCAAAGTTCAAGTCCGGTAGCCAGCAGATTTAGTGTCTGACAAGAGTTCATGTTTGTTGATGACACCTTCCTGTTGTAGCCTTTCTCTCTTGGAAGATACGGCAAAGGCCTAGCTGGGCCTTCTCTTTTGCAAATTTCTATTTATTCATTATCTACTTATTGTAGGGACATGTGTGCAACAGCAGGCGTGTGGAGGTCAGAGGGCAACTTTCAGAAATCATATTTTGCCTCCCTCCCTGCAGAGGCAGATCTCTTTTGAAGCTTCTCTTGTGAGGACATGAATCTCATGCATAAGATACATTATCATGAACCAATCATCTCCCCAAAGTTCCACTAATAGACTTTAGCAGTTAGAATTTCAGTGTATGAACCGAGGGAGGGAGTGCACAAGAGATGACCATTGCATAGCACAATGATGGGCATGTGTCAAAAAGGGCAAATATCAAATTGTGACCCCTTAGGATCCTTATCATATAAGAAATAAAAAGCTATGTTCCTGAGCACAACTTTTCACAAACTGGTAAAAAGTAAGCTTTGAAAAAATTTTATTTTAGTAAATTAAACATATTTTTATTTGAATAATATAATTATATAATTTAACATAGAAACTCGAAAGTCAGATATCAAGCCATATGTTTCAAGAAGGTACAAGTGCAAACTGAATTCTAAATGCAAAAGTAAAGAAAAATCAGCTGCAGAACAGTAAAGTGTCTTGTAAAGACAATAAACACTCCAAATTTAGTTCTTTGAAAGGGATAATTAAATTTCAGAACTTGCTGTAGAAATTATTTAAGGAAAAAATGGCAAAAGTTACAAATAACAAAAAATTTTGATATAGAGGAGCAATTGTTACTCCCTTAGACATCCAAAACATAAAGAATACATTAGATGGTTGTAAGATAAAATAATGTGCTTTTAAATTTGAATTAGTTGAAATAATTTTCATGTTTCAAATATTACAATTTATATCAAAACAATTTTATTTTTGTTAAGGATGTTGAAGCCATGATTAAAAATCTTCCAGCTCAAACATTCTGTCTCAGGTCTACAAAAAAATTCCATCATCTCGACATTATCATGGAGGATTACAGCAAACTTTTAAACAAGACATTAACCAATCTTACACAAGAACCTTACAGAAAACAGGAATTGGGCACAAACTCTTCAGCTCATCTCTTCATAAATTTTGTGGCACAGCAAAATGTACATTACAAGAAATTAATATGGCCCATGTTGCTTATTGAAAGAGCAGAGAATACATGTGATCTACAATGAACAACTTTTCAGTGTTGTGTTTATTCTAGGAATGAAAGATGAGTTTAGCAATTTAAACTCACTACCCCATGTTATAGGATAAAAGAAAGATGGTATATGTCATAAGAATATGTAGGAAAAAGTGTGTGACAAAGATCATGTTCACACAAGATGTCTGGCCCACACTGTGTTCTCAGACATGAAGACAAAGAGATGAGAAGTACATATGATAACTAAATGACCAGTCTCAGAAGCATTCCAGCTGAAGAGAATTTCAAGTAAACACAAATGGGAATTCTGAAATCACTGCTGTATCTAAATTTCTTGGGGAACAAGGTTTACAGTTTTGGAATCACAGCAGTGCACTAAGATAGGGCTATTTCGTTTGGAGCCAACTAGAGCAAACATTTCTAACAATATATTCCTTTGTATGACCTGCAGCTAGTAACCTGGTCATGAACCTCTTAATGTTGGTGACCTTATAAGAAAATGGGCCCATGAAAATGAATAATATATTAGATGGAACAGACCACATGGTAGTTAGTTTTACGCTAGTGAGAAAGTTCTAGAGCAGTAGCAAGGAGTAAGGTCATTTTATCCTATAAAAAGGGCAGGGTTACAGTGTCTGCATACGATAGAGGCCAGATTGCCCTTTATCAGTCCATCAGAGTGATTTTATTAATCCAACAGCTATGCTGGCATGCTGCATTCCTATTTGTTGTCTTCTGCGGAAGTGAATCTTGACATGGATGCAGAGACTTGTTATCTGATGTGGAGGTTCTTGGAGGTTGACTTTCAGTTATTTGTCTTGATTGCCTTTGGTGGGACTTGAGTCTACTCTGGGGTAGGATAAATAATGAAAATACATCTATATGTATCTTTAGATGTAGAAAGTATATTCCCATCTACATTTTAAGTGCACTTGTTTTCCTGTAATATTATCATATAAGAAGTCTTTCCTTATAATGAGTATCATAGATTTCATGATTCTTAAACTTGAATGCTGAAGGAAAAAGTTAATTATTAATATCAATGTGAAAAATATTTGTATATGTGCACAGGAAAAATGATGAAGCAAGTAAGAGCTTTGAGAGGCATTATGCTGGGTTGAATAAGAAGAACCTAAAGTCAGTGAACTGGTTTGGTAGCCTCACACATAAGGGCTTAAAATTTGCTCTATCTAAACAACACTCCATGTTCAAAACATTCTCAGGGACAGCTTTGCTTTTGTAATGCCTTTTACTTCTGGTAATCAGAGTTTGGGCATTGCACAAAGATATTCGGGGTGGGGGTGAGGTTCTGGGAAGAAAGGAAATGTTTAACTTTATGAGAAAACCAGTTAATTGTTTCTGAATGTCCACCCTTATTCCTGCCACAGCCACAGTCCATTTAGGAAATTTGAATACACTGCTTTACCTGGGGTCAGTTGATTTGCTCGATGGATTTCTATCAATGACTATTAAGTGGAACTGGACTGCAGAGCTGGAAACAGCAAGAGATAGAGACAAAGCTAACATGCTACCATAGTAGTAGGGAGTGCGTAGAACACAGCTGGAGCACAACCCAGGTGACGAGGGCACAGCTGTGACGAGGACACAGCTGAGGGTGGAAGGAGTCACCAGACTGTCCCTTGCTTAAGTCACTGGAGGACCATATTTCCCAGTCTTCTTTGCCGTTTGTGCCATATGTTGACTTTGGCCAACTGAACATGGATAGGAGTGATGTGGGCTATGTTCAGGCTTATCCAAGCAACTGTCATCCATTCTCACTTCTATCATTCACGCCCCACTTTTCCATCTTCTATCTGCAGCTGGATGGCACTGGGTCAATTCTGAACAGATGGCATGATGCAGGCTCAAGACCAGGAGTCTCTGAGCTTGTCACCACTGAACAACCTGACTTCCAATCTGGAATTTCCATGCTTGACATGGTGCCACTAATTTTAAATATGTTAAGATGTTGTGATAACAGTTCATTAGTGCAGCATATCTAGCCCACAGGGATCCATGAATGTGATACATAAACAGTATCACCTATCTAGCATGATCGACATTAAAAAAAACATTTTAAATGGTTTAAAGTTTTCTAATTAATTAGTTCACTTTGTTAAAACAATCTTTTTTCATTTTACATATCTATCCCAGTTCCCACTCCCTCCTGTCTCCCTTTCTCTTTACCTCGCCCCCACCCCACCCTCATCCACTCCTCAGAGAGGTAAGACTTCCAATGGGGAGTCAACAAAGTCTGACACATCACTTTGAGGCAGGACCAAGGCCCTTTCCCCTATATTTAGACTGAGCAAGGTATCCCTCCAAAAAGAATGGTCTCTAAAATGTCAGTTCAAGCACTAGGGATAAATCCTGGTCCCAAGGCCAGAGGCCCCACAGACTGCCCAAACCACACAACTGTCACCCACATTCAGTGGACCTAGTTTGGTCCTATGCGGGTTCCCCAGGTGTCAGTGCAGAGTCAGTGATCACCCACTAGCTCAGGTCAGCTGTTTCTGTGGGTATCCCCATCATGGTCTTGACCCCTTTGTTGATATTTTAATTTTTATTTTAGTTTATATGTATGAGTATGTTGCCTGCATGTAGGCCTGTTTACTACATGGGAAACCAGTGCTTTCAGAGACCAGAAGAGGATAACAGATCCCTTGTCATTGGAGCTACCATGTGAGTGCTGGGAATCAAACTCTTTTTCACTGGAAGAGCAGCCAGGGCTCCTAATTTCTAAGCCATCTCTCTTGCCATTGGAGGACCATTTTAACAATATTCTCTCAACCTGAGAAAATTATTCTGACTTCATTTTATGATAAGAAAAGAAAACCAGTAATGGCTAAAATTGTCACTAATTAATCTTTTTCTTTTATAGAATTTTTTATTTAATTTTTAAATTTTATTTATTTATTTTGGTGTGTGTGCATGTGTGTGCACATGTGTGTGTGTGAAGTGTGCATAGAGGCCTGAAGTCAACACCTGGCATCTTCCTCCATCATCTCTACCTCTTATTTCTTGAGACAGCCTCTGTTTCTGAACCTGGAGCTAGCCGACAGTTTTGACTGGTGGTCAGCAAACCCAGGGATCCTCCTGCCTCCACATCCCCACCGCTGGAACTACAGCTCTACATTGCTGTCCTGCATTTTTCTGTGGTTGCTGGTAACTCATCTCATGTAAGCAACATAGGGTTTTTTGTTTGTTTTGTTTTGTTTTGTTTATACGTTATGTGGTATTTTGTTGAAGAAAAGAATTTATCAACTTTAATGTTATAAAATTTCTTTTTTAGGAAATAAGACACATACAAACTGTGGGGAAAAATGTAAACTCTAGTCCAAAACTGGTCAAGTTTTATTAAAACTTTATTTTGCAACAGATTATAAAAATCACATGGTGTTCACATCTTCATTTCTTTGGTATTAATTCTAGCCATTTCCAAATAATTTCTGAGTAAAAAGTTTCTTTAAAATACTTGTGCCAGAAATCCCACACTAAGTTCCTATTATTATGTATGGTAAGACTTTGGTTTAGCCGCTGCTGGAGAATCACTGTGTAGAACTAGAAGAAACTGACCAGGGCATTCCAGCTCTGTGCCCTTATTTCGCCTCACAATATAAACCTAGCATCTTTATTATTTCACCCAGTGTTTTTCTTTTCTGTGTAATTGCCCTGTGCTTTCTACCTTACACAATTAGGAAGCTTCACCTCTGTTCATGCATCAATCTTTAAACTGTTTATTTATAAGTTCTGACATATCATGAAACCAATTCCAGATGTTTCTGTTACTTTCATTGGTTAATAAAGAAACTGCCTTGGCCTTTTGATAGGCC
>LOJH01066298.1:0-10360 GCA_001685095.1 Ellobius talpinus | reverse complement strand
GCGCACCCCTCGCGGTCCTGACTTCCTTGTTCATAATCTCCTTCCTTCTGCTCACTGTTGACAACAATGTTTTTGAAAGTGTGAGGTAACATACTGAAGCTATTCACTAGAGTCCCAAAGATGCAGAACAGATCTATTGGGAAATATGTGGTATTTAGTAGACAGGCCTTACACAAGACTCAGAAGGCAGGTGCAAAAATATAACCGTAGTTTACTAAGCTAAATGTCTATAGACTGCTAAATGCAATTATCACTTGTAAGGTTCCAAACTGAATTTTTGCAAATTTACTTAAGAATGCAATTTCCTAAAGGCCATTTTTCTCTTCTTGAACAGTAAAGCCAACTTGTGGGTTCATTTTGGGAGAAAAAAAATCTTCAGAATGGAGCCACTCAGTGCTTCTCAATATGTTAAGAAACTTCAATACAAGAACGCTGTATATGTTGGGAGTGCATTCGCTTGTATGCTTCTTTTTCTCTTGGGTTATCATACTTACCTACTATCTTTCCATGTTTCATGTCACATCATATTTCATGTTCCTCTCAAAAGTGGTTGACTACTTACCTCTTTTAATAACTGGAAGTATATCACTTAGGAAAAGTGCATCATTTTGAGTGTGAAGTGGTTCCTGGCAATTTATTAACACTATTTCTTTAACAGTACCACTGAAAATGAAATGTTATATGATTTATGAAGATTGAGAATTTAGACAGAAAACCCTTAGAGGGTTATTCCGAAAAAAGTTGAAAAAATGTCAACTTTCTAAAGGCCCTTCAAACCAATGTCACAACTCCCATTAAAGCACTGCACTGTGTTTTCTATGACATCTTCCCACTATGGGGCATAAATATAATTGGAATAAATCTGCAAACATTCTAAGATTGCTGCACTAAGTCTGCAGGAATTCACCTCAATTTATATGAAGTACATGCAATTTATGATGCCCCTGCGATAAAAACAAAAAGATATATTCACGTCTCCCTAGGGTTGGCAATTGCTACTGGATTTTGATTCTATACAAATAGGATCCTTGCAGAAACACTTTGTCACCCACAGGAAAATGGCTTTCTACGGCATGAAATTCACTTACATTTGGATACTTCGATAACATCTAGCAATTATGGACTTTTTCAATTCATGAAAGTTTGTTTTTTAAACATAAAACACTTTCCTCTACTCCTTGCCATATACACTGTGAAAAATGTATTCATCTTTACATTGTTTTTTATATTTTCTAGAAATGAATCTTAATTAACATATACAATTTATCTAACTCTACAGCACAAAATATATTTCTAGGGAACATGCATATATTAGGAAATAATTAAATCAAAATGATGAATATGTACATTTTCTCATAGTCTTTATTTTTTTTTATTAGAATCTTTAAAATCTCCTTGATGACTTCTTCAAACATGTAGTACATTGTTTTATTGGTTATAACGACACTGCACAAATAGCTATACTGAAAGTATTTCTCTCATTATCTGTTGGACATTTCTATAATTTCCTACTCAACACTGTCCTCAGCATTGCTCAGTCCCAATTTTACTCTTATTTTAAGCTTCTGTTTCACTGAAGAAAACTTGCAAAGTGTCTGAATATGCTTAGAAAATGTTTTTTTTTCTGGGTGATGACAATTCTTCAATAAGCTGAAAAATGATTTATGGTGTTTCAGACTTGAGAATCATGAAGATTTCTGCTTTTTATAGCTCTAAATTTATCATTTGCACTGACATAAATCCCAATTAAAAAGAGACTGTGCAAATTAAAACATAGGACTTAATTATAAAGACAGAAAACCTGTTTGACTGTTTGAATCCCAATATCAGTTATAGACTCTTGGGGACTTGTTACATAATCACATAATAGTTGCCTACATGTCAGTTGGAGGTAATATCAGTACTTACCAAGTATATATGTGTAACAACACTCATAAAGTGCACAAGTAATTTTAACATTTAGTGTATAGTGCAAGCTAAAAGTATTTGATTCTACTCATATCTCGGTTTCTCCAAGTGTGGTACAGGGTAACAAGATCATGGCTTTGGTGATATCCTGTGGAACACATTACATACTAAACACATTTAATTGAAAGTTGATTCTCCTACCATATCAAATAGCACATTCTGCATAGTCAACTCTCACAATGTGAGTCCATAGAAATATACGTGAGGGCAGGATGGACAGTGGGGAAGGGACTCAAGGTCAACTTTCTTACCAATTAAAAGTCTTGAACCCTTATGTCACATGATCTTGCTTTTCTCCCATATACAGATTGCTGCTAGATGTTATAGATCTTGATTTCAATGTTAGTTTTCACACACGTCCATCAGATATATACACATCTAGTACATATAATAAACATTATCTAATATATGCTTAATGTGTGTGTGTTGTCATTTCTGTCTTTCTTAGTTCTATATGGGGGTACAATTTAACGTTTCCAACCATGGAGTTTTTCTCCAAATCAGTCTACTTTGCCAATACAGCTCTCTATTTATAACAATAATCCAATCATTTTAGTTCCTTAAATTTTTGAGAGTTTGTTTACTTTCACTGTAGACCAAAAACCTTTAATATTTCATGTGGAAGTATTGACGTGCTTGTTCTACCTGTTTAGTCTTCTTAAACGTTTTCTTCCCAACTGACAGGACTTTCTGTTCATGTCTAGCACCTGCCTTTACTCTCTCCTATTTTGCTCTGATTGGCTGCTTAGATTCTTTTTTTTAATAATTCATATATTTTACACTGCAATTGCAGTTTCTCCTCCCTCCTCTCCTCCCATTCCCTCCTTCTTTCCTCTCTGCCCCATCCTCAATTCACTCCTCCTCTGTTTCTGTTCAGAAAGTGGCAGGCTTCTGCTAGGTATCAACAAAACAAGGCATATCAAGTTTTAGTAGACTAAGGATTTCTTTTATTTAGGTTGGGCAAGGCAAACAAGGATGAGAAATAGGTTTCCACGATCCAGCCAAAACATTAGGGACAACCCCTACCCCCACTGTTAGGAGTCTCACAAGTAGACCAAGCTACACAACTGTCATATTTCTGTAGAGGACCTAGGTTGGTCCCATGCAGGCTCCCTGGTTGTTGGTAAAAACTCTGTGACTTCCTATAAGCCAGGTTGCTGTGGGTTTTCTTGTGTTGTTCTTGACATGTCTGGCTCCTACAATTCTTTCTCCCTCTTTTTAGCAGGATTCGCCAGAGTTCAGCATAATCTTTGACTGTGGGTATCTATTTTACATCAGTTACTGGAGGAAGGCTCTCTGATGACAATCATGGTAGTCACCATTCTGATCAGAGGAGATAGCCAGTACTACCTATGTATCCACTATTGCCAGGAGTCTTAGTTCCCTTTCATTGGGTTTCTACCTACCAAAATGCTCCCCACCATTTCCAGTCATCTCTTTCAGTACTTTCCCCCTCCATCCATCACCCAAACCGATCCCTCAAGTTCCCATCCCTGTCTATTCCCACTACACCCTGAAGATCTCTTCGATTTTCCATTCCCAAGGAGATCTGTCTCCCCTTGGGCCTTCTTGTTGCCTAGCCCCTCTTGGTCTGTGAATTGTCACAAGGTTATTTCTGAGTGAGTACATTTCATGTGTGTCTTTCTGGCTCTGGCTGACCTCACTCAGAAGGACTTTTCTAGTTCCATCCATTTGTCTTCTAATTGCATGATGTCATTACTTTTTACAGGAAGTAGTACTCCATTGTGCAAATGTACCATTTGTTTATTCATTATTTGATTGAGAGGCATCTAGGATTTTTTCCAGGTTCTCACTATTATGAATAACACTAGTGAACATATCTGAGCCAGTGTCCTTGCGGTATGATAGAGCATCCTTTGGGTATATACCCAAGAGTGGTATAGCTGGGTCTTGAGGAAGATGGATTTTCAGTTTTTGGAGAAGCCACCACATTGAGTTCCAAAGTGGCTGCATAACAGTGCCCTCCCTCCAGCAACAGAGGAGTATTCCCTTTACTGCCCATCCTCTCCAACATGAGATATCATTTGCATTTTTTATCTTAGCCATTCTAACAGGTGTAAGATAGGAGCTCAGTCATTTTGGGTTTCATCTCCCTGATGTCTAAGAATGTTGAACATCTCTTAAGTGTTTCTCAGACATTTGAGATTCTTCTGTTGAGAATTCTCTGTTTAGGTATGTACCCCATTTTTAATTGGATTATTTGGGGGTTTAATGTCTAGTTTCTTGAGTTCTTTATATATTTTGGATACCAGCACTCTTGGATGCTGAGTTGGTGAAAATTGCTTCCCATTCTATGTGCTGTTATTCTGTCCTATTTACAGTGTCCTTTGCATTTTAGAAGCTTTGGATGTCTATATTCTTAGCAGTACTTAACAGTGATATTTCTGAGTTTTCCAGAACACCTTGGTTCTTGTTCTTTACTACTGATTATATTCATATTTGACCATTCATCCGGGATGATGTGGAAATTTGTCTATTGTTTTTAAAACATTCTGCACATTGGTTTTTATCTTGTGAAGAAGGAAAGTTAGTTACTATCAAATCCATACAATATTTGAGGACAAACATTAAATAAACTTTATTTCAAATGTTCTTGAAAGAATGTGTCCATCACACTAGAAGGTAATACTTAAGTGATTTGTAAAGACTTCTCTATTTCACATTAACAGTATTTGATATCAATGATGATACATCATGTTGTAATAAAATTCTGTACTCCTGGGTAAAGTGAACATTAAATAACATTCATTTTCTTTGAGTCTTAACTTGCTCAGATTTCACAGCTTAAAACATTTTACATGGTTTAGTTTTCCATCTTAGTGTTTCAGGAATTGAATTTTCAGCTTCAATAAACTGTTTAATTTTCTTCCTTCACAAACTTTTTACCAACTATTGTTTTCCCTTCTGGGCTATAATTTCATTTTCAGATCTTGAATTATAACCATGAATGGTTTCTTCGAGTAACTCCCCTACAGCTAAAGTCACTAACAAGAAATGGGCAGCCTAGGTTTTAAAGCATGAAAATCATTATTAAGTGGTTTTGTGTTAGTTAAATAAACATGTACGCAGATAATAACTGTAAAATAGTTGTGATCATATTGAAAAAATCAGCACATAGCTAATGGACTACATGGTTTTATTTTTCACAAGGAAAGAGACAAAACTGAATTTCTTGGTTGCACAGTACTTCCTTTTCAAAATTGCCTGTTCCTTTTCACCATGCATGCATGCGTGCATGCACACACACACATACACACACAAATTATACGTTTGTGAGATTCTGAAGTTTACAATATTTATGTAAATTTTTAAATTGATTTTGATTTTTGTATGCATGTGTCTGCATGCAGTACTTCCACTACAGGTGCCAGGGAGCCCAGTAAAGGATCTGAGTTTATTGGAACTATTGGAAGTTTCACACAGTTGTAGAACACCTGAGATGGGTTCTGTTATTCAGTCTCCGGTACTCTACAAAAACAAGGAGTATTCTTAACAGTCAACTCATATCTTTGGTCCCAGTAATGACATTATAAAATGCCAGTTTTCTTTCCCATTAAGGTTAGTGCTCTTTTAATTATAACTTTGAGAATTTTGTACAAATAAGTTTTGATCATATTCACCCTTTCTACCGCAACAATTTCTGGGTGCACCATCCTTTTCCTTCTCACTCTGCGTGTTGTTTGCTTGTTTCATCTCATAAGGGCAATTTGTGCTTCCTAAACACCATATGATATGTGGCTTTCCACTGAAACAACATGACTTTTCATGGGTTACATTCTTAAATAAAGCTCATTTTTTCTTTTTTTTAGAAGCAAAAGAGTACCAATATTTCATTGATTAGAGGTAGAGCTTCCAGCCCAACTCCCCTCCATTAGTTGGAGTTTGGTCTCACTTTCCAAGGTGCTAGTCCTATATAGCCACAAGTGCTGCAAGTTCATGTGTGTAGCTGCCCTATCATGTCCAGAAGACACTATTTCCTTGTAGTTATCCATCACTGATTCTTAAACACCTTCTGCCCCTTCTCTGAGTTAATTCTTGAGCTATAGGAGGAGCAGATGCAGTATCTATGCTCCCTTTCAGCCTGAACAGTCTGAAGTCACTTACTCACTGCATCTTGGTCAGCTGTGAGACTGTGTTGATTAGCATCTATGTAAACAGAAGTTATTCTGATGAGGACTGATAGATGCCTTAATCTGAAGGTACAGTATAAATTATTAGTAGTTGATTTAATATTATTTCCTTTTTAGCAAACTAATACTAGTAGATTCTCTTTTAAAGCTTATGATTTGTCTAGTTATAGATTCTTAGAATGATGATGTTGCTACATATGGGCTTTAACTTATGAAATCCAGTTACAAAGAGTCATTCACTTCTATTATGTTCCTGTCTTTATTGTTCATGTGACCATGTCTTGCCAGGTCATTCATTATTTGAGTTTGCATGGTTCACATATGAGTATGACTATTTTTTTTCTCCCCAGTAGCATGCACAACAGTTTCCAATACTGTGAAGGCTAGTCAGCATGGGAAAACATTTGCAGGTTAGTACCAGCTTGATTTCTCCATCTTCTACAATTCAAGTATGTGATGCTGTCAGCAACAGGATTTAGTTCTGAGGGATGATCAGGTACATTGACAATTGTATTATTTGAGAATCTTTGAGACCTTATTGGCCAACAACTTGAAAAGAAATAGCCTACTCCTGGTGTAGGAGGTCCTTCTGTTTAGGTATTGTTTTCATTGGTTAATCAATAAAGAAACTGCTTGGCCTGATAGGGCAGAACTTAGGTAGGCAGAGAAGACAGAACTGAATTCTGGGAGGAAAAAAGCAGAATGAAAGAACTGTCATGGAGCTGCCAGAATCAGACATGCTGAATCTTTCTTGGTAAGCCACAATCTTGTGGTGATCTACAGATTAGAGAAATGGGTTAAATCAAGATGTGAGAGTTAACCAAGAAGAGGCTGGAGATAATGGGCCAGGCAATGTTTAAATGAATACAGTTTATGTGTGATTATTTTGGGTGTAAGCTAGCTGGACGGCTGGGACAACAAGCAACCCGCTCACTGCTTATAATATACTCCTGTCACTGAACACTTTATTTCTTAGCCTTTGTTGCTGATGGGGGCATTGTTGCCCCATTATGGGATAACTCCATTGATTTCTTTCATATCTATGTACATATACATGTATTTTTTGAATCTGTGTATTATATTTCTATATGTCTTTTATAAAAGTCTTTATATAAAGAGTTTCACTCTTCTCTTCTGTTATCCTCTTTCCAAACTCAATTTACCTCTTCCTGTATCAAAATTCCCCCTTATTCCTTAATACCAGTGATTTCCTTCATCCCTTCTTTGAAAGCCCTTCTCCATTATTATTAGTAATTTTCTGAGTTCTGTAGACATTCCAACTGTAACAAACATATCTAATATGTTTAATATGTATTTAATATGCACAAACGAGAGAAAGGATGTTGAACTTGTCTTTCCGGGACTGAGTATATCACTCAGGATATTGCATCCACTACCACCTATTTATTTGCAAATTTCTAAATTTCATTTTCCTTCATAGCTGAGACTTATTTCAATGTGTAAATATATCATATTTTCATTATCCATTTGTCATTGCTCGATTAGCATCTGTGCAGTTTCCTTTTGCTGAATATTGTGAACAAAGCAGAAATCAACATGAGTGAGCAAGTATCTGTGTGATAGGATATTTGGGTAAATGTTTGGGAAGCAAGGGTTAATACGAACATAACTCATTGTACAAATATCATAAAAACTCATTCATTGCACATAGTTTATTCATTTGGAATAAAGATTAGTGGTCTTAATCAAGGCATACTGAAATGCAGAGTACCAAACAAAGTAGGAGTGCATGTTTGCATAAGATGCATGCAAAGTATTAACTAATTGAAGGAGAGTTTTACCTTAAATAGTTGATACATTTTTAATAAATAAATAAATAAGTTATTTTCATATTGGACTAAGTATCCTGGTTTTAGAATCACCATGATCCTAAATGTTTTTCAGAAGAAATATGGTAAATCTTCCTGAAACTTTAGCAAAAATGACCTCCCTTTATTTAATCAGAATTTCACTTTCTCTACTAGCAAAGAGTATTTGAAGCTTGAAATGTGTGAGATCAATTTCCAACTCCAAATCTATGACAGTTGAGTAGGAGCTTCATTGGTGAAATTGTGTCCATCCATCCCTAAAGCTATTAGTTCTCAACCTGCTGATAGAAAGATCAATGCAACACAAAGAGTAGCAAGTCAATGTAAGATTGAGAGCTTTTCAATACCATCATTATGAGATGAACATATTTAATTCTGAAACATATATTTGGAAATGTGTAAGTGATAATAAGATTAAATGAGAACTGGCTGGTTTCAACTTGAGAAAAATTAGTCATACTGACTTGATAAAATTTATAATGCTGGTAAACATACCACACATGCATAACACACACACACACACTCATTTAACTTGTAAACACATTATTTTATAAATGTAAGAAACCATAAAAACTATAAAAATGTACAATAAAGAATGTTTCTACATGATATGTAGCATATCCTATAATATATATATATATATAGCATTAAAAGGAACAATATTTTCCCAATGAGTCTCTTTTTATACAGCATATTGTCCATCCCCAACTTTAAGAGGCAGAAAAAAGTCTATTTTCAATAAAAAGGAAAAAAACCAACCTTGTGTTTCTTAATATTTCATTTTCTCTTAAATATCAGAAAAAGCTATGTTTTCTAACAGCATACATTGCCAGATTTTAGGTATTTATAGTTTAAAATTGAACAATATTGTGAATTTATACTTCTCTTGCTGCTCAGGATAACTGTATTCTAAACATTTATTTCAGTCCTGAATATTATCCTACTGATCAGTGCATATATTTCATTTCAGTCTTAGTCAATATTGCCATGTTTCTAGTTTCTACTCATACAAAGAGTTATATGGGATTTCCCTCTGTATGCTGTGAATACCATTGATTAATAAAGGAACTGCTTTAGGTTTATAGCAGAACTGTAGGGGAACAGAGCTAAGCAGGGTAAACTAAGCTGATTGCTGGGAGAAAAGGTGGAGCCAGAGAGAAGCCATGTAGCCCTGTGGAGCCAGGTGAAATTTTAGCCAGTATATCATAGCCATGTGACAATAAACAAATTAATAGAAATGGGTTAAATTAATATGTAAGAGTTAGCCAATAAGAAGTTAGAGTGAATGGGCCAAGCAGTGATTTAATTAATACAGTTTCTCTGTGATTATTTTGGGGCTAAGTGGCCAGGAACTAACTAGTGGCCTCCCCTCCTCCAACAAATGAAAGGCACTCTGAGCATTTTAATACATGTCTAAGAATATGAATTTGTAAGATATATCATGCCATATATTAAGTAAGAATTTTTGCTTGAGGAAAAGAAAAAATTGATTCATCCTCATATTAACTGTATTTTATATTGGCATGTTTAGCTGTGTAAAAAAAGTAAAGGGAAATGGATGACTTTAGCAAAGGAATGAAAGAAATAAAATAGTCATTATTCAGGCCAAAATTCTACTAAAATCAAAAGTGATATTATAGGATATGACAATGGAAAATTATTTAGTTCTACTTTTAAATAGTTGACATTAACCAAAAATGCTTTTTAAAAGTTACCATTTATGAAAACATGAAATACATAGACATTTCAGACAGTGTGAACAAGACATGGTCATTACAGAATGAAACATAATTGACAGTAAACAAAATAATATTAAATATATTTAGAAATTTGCATTTGTTTGTTGATTGTATTGAGTACAATTAAAAATTAATTCTTATTTTTTAAAGAAAATTCTAAATTCTTTCTCTAGATTTCAAAGGTCTAGTTTTATTGCAGTACCATTGTTAAATACATGCACATTCTAAATAATGGAGAATAGTACAGATCATCTTGATTAAGAAAATATATTTAGAACATACATAGTACAGAATTCAAACAGTTTTTTAAGATACATTCATGAAAATAGTGTGTTATTGGCAGGAAGGTAGAAAGACAAAATGGTAGACAAAAGAGTAAAGAAAGAGGCATGTACATAGAAGAATACATATACAGATACAAGCAAACACATATGTACACATACACACAAGTATTTCTTTATTTTTGACATAGTAAATTACAACAAAATAAACAGGTTTTTAAAATAAATTCTAATAACTAATTTTCTACATATTTATGGGAAGGAATAAACCTTTCAACCTTTCAACTTTCTTTAATCTATTAAGATACCAAATTTGAAAGCACCTTTGACCAATTCATTATACATACATATATATATATATATATATATATATATATATATATATATATATA